>WEDG01003926.1:0-189110 GCA_017591395.1 Schistocephalus solidus
TCCACATTATCAGCATGCTGCACGCTATGCGACTGCCTGTGAGTACTCTAGTCTGAGTTCCAGGGCACAACGGAACATAAATGTTCCTTAAAGCAGATCGGTGAGCCACACACTATCATCATATTCCCGATCGCCTCCGACAAAACAACGAGCCCGTTGCTCAATGTTAGAGCGTTCGACTCATATACCAAAGGTCACGAGTTTTAATCTCAGGCTTTCCACACTTGGGATTGTGTATGACTGGCTGATGACGGCTAATAAGCCAGAAATGGCCATTCCGGTCTCCCTTGTCTTTGTCGGTTCCACATTATAAACATATGCTGCACGTCGCTATGCGACTGCCTGTGAGTACTCTAGTCTGAGTTCCAGGGCACAACGGAACATAAATGTTCCTTAAGCAGATCGGTGAGCCACACACTATCATCATATTCTTAATCGCAACCGACAAAGCAACGAGCTCGTGGCTTAATGGTAGAGCGTTCGACTCAAATACCAAAGGTCGCGGGTTCGATTCCCAGGTGTTCCACACTTAGGATTGGGTATGATCGGCTGATGACGGCTAATAAGCCAGAAATGGCCACTCCAGTCTCCCTTGTCTTTGTCGGCTCCACATTATCAACATATGCTGCACGTCGCTATGCGACTGCCTGTGAGTACTCTAGTCTGAGTTCCAGGGCACAAAGGAACATAAATGTTCCCTAAGCAGATCGGTGGGCCACACACTATCATCATATTCCCGATCGCAACTGACAAAGCAACGAGCTCGTGGCTTAATGGTAGAGCGTTCGACTCAAATACCAAAGGTCGCGGGTTCGAATGCCTGGTGTTCCACACTGGTGTTCGCACACATACTCCTCCATCTTTTCGGGGGTGTTGACAGAGAAATGCAATGGGGAGAACCCTCTCAGGCGTATGAAAAGAGATCGTCGCACAGGGGCTGAATCAGTCAAGAGAGACGGCGCGGGCTGATGTCTGGACACCTGTCTTAATGAACACAAACTAGCTATCCGTTGCTGAGACTCCCTGTCCCTCGTTACGAGTTAAACTCGATTTTCCCGATGAGCCCTTTTCTTTCACACATAAAGGAATATATGGCAGAGAAGCGCTCATCAAGACGCTTAGTTTCAACAGACACACAAGTAACAGAAGACAGATGCCCGTAGATAGAGGTCTGCAGTGTGTAAAGAAAGTGTAAATTTCTGGTGGCACTAAATGCTGCGTTTGCCGGGACAAAAAAATAATCCCGTTTACACGGGCCACATTCGTGCTCTTCCCTGGCCACCCAACAAGAGTGTTCAGCTTTCGCGGAATTCGTGCAGCTGTGGATGCAAAACAGGCAAAAGGTGGACTTGGGGCGTGGGTGGTAATAACATCAGACCAGCCCTCCACTCAGGTTTCAGCTGCATAGCTAGTCTCCTGTCAGCGATCGTTCATTTTTGCGCTGTTATCCTTTCCTTTGACAATGGAAGCTTATTTGCTTTCACAGCGACAGATCGATGAACGTTCAGCTGTGGAAGTATCTCTTTTTACTCATATGTGGAGTTTTCCATAGAAAATTGTTCAATAGACTTTCTGCCCTCATCTTTTCCTTGGGTATTGTAGCCTTAATACTCCAAAAGAATGGTTAAACATGAACACGAAATATTAATCAAATTTCTGAAATATATTTCAGATGCGATTAGATTAGTTAAGAATGTTTGTTATTTTAATTATTGTGAAGCTATACCATCAGGTATTTCGGTTACGGCAGGATTCCAGATTTTGAATGAACCCCTTTACGGCCACCCTTGACAATAAAACTCTCTAAAAAATGTCTTCTTAAGTAATAACTTTCCAACCCATTGAAAAACTCGGCGGCCTCGGTGGGATTCAAACCCATGCCTGGCGGGTTACTTGACCTAAGTGCGATTAAACTCATGGCTCCCGGTAGGGGCCTCGTAGCTCAGTTGGCTAGAGCGTTGGCTGTACTAAAGCCTTCCCCTTGCTAGCGTTGGTTCGAATCCCACTGCGGCCGCCGAGTTTTGTCACAATCGGGTCAAATGAATGATCCCCCTCTACAAAAACCCCTCATTATGATACTTTTTGTTGTGTTTTAATATTAGAGCACAATACACCATTAATGTTCCGAGTTGTCATCGATTTTTATTTAAAGTCAAGCACCAATATTTCCTATTTGTACGAATTTCCGACTTTTCCATCTCTAAACATCACTGATAAAAATTTACTATGTTTTAAAGCGCAAAATGATTTAAAAAGAGCAAATATGTGTGGCTACTTTCTAACAAAAAGAAAAGCATATCAAGATATAATATGACCGTGAAATATGAAACTGTCAATGGTGATCATGTGGCTCCTATACACATTTCACACTTGACGACCCAGAAAAACATAATTGATCCAGGGAGTGAGCTCATCTGTCTTATTCGATGGCGAAATGGATGAGAGGAGTTGTACTGGGATTGGGATTAGGGATTGCTAGGACGCAGTCCTCTTAGGCGGTCGATTAAGGATGGAAAATAAATTATCAGAAGATCTACCAACTGCGCATGTCTGGCTTATTCGCCGCTTTCAGTTGGTCATATGCATGTCCTGGGTCAGCAAAAAAATTGATGATCATCATCTTTCGGGTGGGTAAGGGTTACTATCCATCCTAGGGCTGGATGTTTGCGGAGGAGAGGGAGAGGAGATGGAGAAGAGGGAGGAGGAGGGGGAAGGGGAAGAAGGAGGAGAAAAAGAAGGATGAGGAGGAGGAGGAGGAACCACAATACCTGGGCCCCTAGGCAAGGATATATGCAAGCCGAGGACAGATCTTATTAAGAGCAATGCACCGAAACTAAAGGTTTCTGTTGGTAAATAAAACCAATATCCCAAAAACGGTATGGTGAAAGGAAGCCTCAATCGTAGGTCTACGATTTGCTTCCCAAAAAAGGATGTCATTTTTAGTCCAATCAATTTTCCAAACGGTATAATTCTGCTGATGGTTAATGGAGAATGGAAGGAGGAAGAAGAAGAGGAGGAGGAGGGAGAAGAAGGCGGAAGAGTGGTTAATGAACAGGAACAAAGGGGATAGGGAGAGGATGGGGGAGAATAAGAGTTATTTATTATCTCGCTGATAGAGTCCATTGAAACGCTTCACTCGTATTAAATTACTCAGATCAAACGGGAAAAGACCGGGATGTGCTTATTTGGAAGAAGTAGAGCCGATCACCGGAACATGGTGTTAAGTAGCCTAAAGTTTCGGGTTCTCTCCCAAACCCATCATCCGAGACAGTTGCAGACCCCCTTTCTGCAGATCGGGAAAGCAAGCTGTCACTTTTTGCAAGGATATGGGAGATGTTTGTGATCGAAACACATCTCCACCTGACTGCCGGGTAGAGTGTTAAACCGAAATAATAATAAGCAAGAAATGGTCATTCCAGTTTCCATTTTCATTGCCGGCGATATTTATTTGCCTATATTACTAGCCACTGTGCTGCTGCTGACGGGGCTCTAGAGTAAACCACAAGGCACAACGGGACGTGTAAGGCCCATAACCGATCGTGGAGGCATCCTTCCACCAATTTTGAATAAATTTGCTTATTTTCTACAAGTTTCCTACTTGATGGCCGAGTATATTGCTATTTTTACTTGCCTTCCGTCCCCTTTGTTAACAGAGTGGGCAAAATATGAAAGATATCGGCAGGAATTGTTGCAACCGATCATGCATCCGGAGTGAGGTCTGCGTCTGCTCGCTCACGTCGTTGACTTTCTTCGCGATCACACTTGGATTGGCAGTCGGCGGACTTGTCCTCACATCTAACTTTCAGAACTTCGAAACGATCACAATCTACCCCAACGGAACTCGTGAGGAAGTGGTCGACATTAAGCGATTGTGAGTTCTCCTATATGAGTGTGTGTATGTGTGTCCACCAATCCGGGCGCGTGGTAGATACGTTGGCTCAACATGGGGCCAGACCAGGGCACGGCAGGCGTTACTTGGATTTTGCTCTCATAAAAAATGCCCAACATGGGGGGTGTGGTGGCACGCACATGTGCAGTCTCACGCCACACCAGCCCCTTTCCAAAGGCAAAAAGAATATTTCTTTGGCGGAATCACATACAACATTTTCTCATGTCTCAGCGTCCACCACCAACGATTGATAAGTCAGCTAAGTTAGACGGGCCATCGCCATTCAGGATATACCATTTCCATCGGGTAGATGCGACCTTAGGTGTCAAGGAGATCATGCTATAGCAAGTGCCAAATAATGCTACTGAAGCCCAGAAGGCGTTTGTGAAGGTGCAATATGTAGTATTTAATTAATTAAAACGATTCTGCTCCCGCCTGTGGGGTACCAAAACTGCCTTTATTTTATTGCTTAAAACCAGCGTTGTGTTATTTGTTTCGAAGGGCAAATCAACCTGTTAGAAATTTCTTCATTCTCGTTGATCCTGTGCGAGTTGTCTCGGGCTGTGCTTTAAGTGCATTGAATTAAGAAGCGGTTCAGAATAACTCAAGGTAACCGCTGATTGGACTGTTATGAGTCCGCGAGAGCTCCTACCTACTGATGTACTTGTCCAGTGGCGCCCCTGGACACAGCCCTTCCCACTGCTCAATCCCATCGCCAGTGAGTTGATAGGCTCGGACGGTCAAGTGGTGCATAGGGGAGGGGAGACTGAAGTCAGCCCGGAGGAATTCCTCTTCCAAGCTATCGGCTCATTCCACTCTATAATAACTCTGCTAGGCTTGACTTTATCAGAAAGCGTTATCAGTTGCAGCGTGTAGGGCTGTCAACTAACGGAATATTTCGGTCCCTCTCAGCACTGAGCTGCAGGTGCGATGCCTCCTACTAAATATGACCCCTTTGTTACTATCTCACACAAGTGTGGGAGTTTAGCCACCCTCACGTAAGCCCGATACATGATACAGCGGATGAGTTGTGAGTGGCACGCGTAGACGGGTCTTTTAGCTTTGTCAACCACTGCGCTCAAGTCCACCTTCGAATGCCTTGGCATTTTCTTGTCGTAGGAGCCAGGTGGAGAGGAGGGGACGGGCAGAGTGTGTTACATGCTTCTTAGGTCTCATTTAGGTGAGCTTGATACAGAGGCAACGTTACGAAGGCGTCATTGCAGCCTGCTTCTCAGTCCTGAGAGGGTGCAAGTTGGCTGCTCGTGTGTTGAGACAATTTCCAGGGGCGTAAGCATTCGTTCCGAGCTAGATTTATCTCATTTTCTTGCTGCTCTCCACATATGCTTTGTGCTACCATTGTTCCTCGCTTTTATTTTCTTTTTCTTGTCGAATGGCGCTAATCCGGACAATTTGCGCGTGTTGTCAATGAGAACACGATCGGAGCTAGCAGAGGATGGTACTCTCACTTATCTGGGACTTGTCGCCCACATTCAGTATATGGTAGCCTGAAAAAAACTGCAGTTTCAATTGTTGCATTAGATCGCTGCGCCAGCCGATACTGGTCGCGGGTTTCCAGATCTCTTAGAGGACGCTGAAGATTAGAAGAGGCGACTCTAAGAAATTCTAATAATTTGATGGGAAATCCAAGTGCACGAGAGAACACTTGTCGGTGCGGTTAGGAGATGCGGAAACGAAGATCAGAGTTTGGTTTATAGTGACTTTTCGACAGTTTGACCGTCGCAATCGATGGCGTGCGCCACGAAGTGGGCACAACGCTGGTGACTTGCGCGCGAATAGTGAGGCAGAATTGCAAAGTATTCACATCTATCACTCCCACCAGCCTACTCTGATGGCAGACAACGTCAAGGGGACCGGAGCTGGGCCTGGGCGATGTAGTTGTCAAATTTAAGCGTACCGTCTACGCGTGTCACAGACACGACCTGGTTCCAACTACATGCATTAACTTCAGTATGAGCGCCTCGGACCTCACGCCAGCAAGAAGGTCATAAAGGTCACCTTTTGAAGGAGAAATTACAGCATGACTCGTATTTCTTCGGTCTCAGCAGTATACTCCCATGACGAGCCAAACTAGGGTGGGAGGTTCATAAAGCTGATCGTTTCCTCAGTCACATTTTGCTGATTTTTGTTTCAACTATCCGAGCACTACCATGCAAAATAACTTTCTGAAGTTTAACTCGGTGGCTAGATAAGGGCTTTGAACCTCGAATAGTGCATGAAACACTCGGAGGTGGACGAAAACGTACAAGAAAAAGTAAAAGGGCAGACGCCGAACTTCCGTCTTCTTTTCGGTCAGGTTTAGTCTCAACCTCAGAGTACAGGCTTACTGTATCTTCATGCACGTTGATCTGCTGGCCAGATCCTTGCAACTAGGGATACCTGAAGAAGGCAATAATAAGCTGCTGCTCAGCTCAGTTCCAAGAAGTTGCTGTAAAATGGCGCCTTTGTATGGCACGTGTACGCACCAGCAGCAGTCACCCGTTTTGCATTCTGCGGCTTTGTCTGGCGTTCGGCCAATCACAGCTAAGCAGACCGGCCAATCAGGGCTGACGATGGCATGCCCCTCGTCTAGGCCAACGAGTCGCCTGATCCGGCCTCCGTGGGCGCGTGTATTTCTAGCCCACTTTCCAACCTGCTTCAGTACATATTTCCACCGGCATCGAAGTAACCATAAGGGATCTATCTGTAGGACAGACGTTTTGCATTTGTTTAGTAGGCATGACCTTATAAATATTCCGCGCGAACTCTACAGGATTGCAATCGCCTCAGGTCAGTTGCGAGCCATATCTTTGATGAGGGTCTTTCTCTAGACGTTTCCATTGGGTTACACTTCCTTTCTTCCCCACGCGCAGCAGAAGATAGTCTCAGCCGAGGTCTAACTCGATTGAGACCCTGGGCCGAGCTGTGCGTTACCCAAAATACCCTCTTTTTTGTTCCCTTTCCTTACCAGCGCCAAATTTTCGGCGGGCATAGCGATCACCATACTGGCCTTCTTCATCATTATCCCCGCTACGATCTGCTGCGTCTGCGCCGTCCAGTATGCCCAAATGAATGTGTCATCCAAAGCTAACGTAAGTGAACCCTCCCGCTCCCTCTGATTTATCGATCTCTGCAGGGACCCCTCCACCCCCTTCCCAAGCGTCACACCTGGAAAGTTAACACACGAGCCTTCCAAAATGACCGCTCTGGTGTACCGGAAGTGTGAGAATTGCTCAACGACGCAAGCATCCTCATAGTTTAAATGAAAGCTTACCTTTTTAGTAGCGAAACTCAACCTGAAGTTTGAAATATACCACGGAGAAGCCGTTGTAGTAGTTTCGTAAGTTCAAAGTCCATTTCCATGGTGCCACTATACACTTATCTATCTCGGACGTTTTAACGATGCGACCTAGGAAGTACAGTTGGTCAGCCTTAGACAATATCACGTCTCTTCTCCTCCCACTGCGTCACTTTGATTTTGAATGTTATGGTAGGAGAGATAACCCCTGGTGCTTCAAATTTCTCCAGCTATCTTTGTTAGCACTACAGTCGGGCCAACAATCTCTGTAGAATGCACGGCATTAATTCGCCTAGTAATGTGATCATAAAACCAGCCACGCGATAGATGTGCTGGTCACTACGGAGGACCAGATCAGGGCCCGGCTGGCGTTATTGGGGACGATAATCCATAAAAAGGCATAGGACGTACTGATGATCGGTAACAACCGTGAAACAGCTGTCTGTGTCTTGCCTTTTACACCTTTAGCAACATACCTGTGCATTATATGTGGTATGTGTCCTATGACACAACGTTCGTTTATCGCCGGTAGCTAGCTGGCAGGCGGCCGGGTGGACAAAATGGGATCGAGTGAGATCCTAACCACATCAATGAGTGTTACGCGCTTATTTGACTTGTGTATATAACTCACTGCACAAGACATATGACGTACTAATGATCAGGAACAACCGTGAAACAGCTGTCTGCGTCTTGCCTGTTGCACTCTTAGCAACATACCTGTGCATTATATGTGGTATGTGTCCTTTGACACAACGTTCGTTTATCGCCGGTAGCTAGCTGGCGGGCGGCCGGGCGGACAAAATGGGATTGAGTGAGATCCTAACCACATCAATCAGTGTTACGCGCTTGTTTGACTTCTGTATATAACTCACTGCACAAGACATATGACGTACTGATGATCGGGAACAACCGTGAAACAGCTGTCTGCGTCTTACCTGTTGCACCTTTAGCAAAATACCTTTGCATAAACAATTATATACGTGGACAGATGGTATAGTTACATTCCTAGGCGTAGGCTCATGTCACGCCGACTACCTGCGACCAATCTTGCTTTCGGTCTTCATTGCTTTGTCATGACACTGGGCTCAGCTGTGTGAGGGAGGAGAGAGTGCGGTGGATACTGCGCAAGGCACCATCCGTATGACCAGCCTGTTGTGAGGCACACGGTGCACAGCGCCAGAATCGACGGTTGAACTTGCGCGCCCCCGTCGGGAGTGTGTTGGTCACCAAGCTTGGTCAGTAGAGTTCGACCAGCCCATCAAATTTTCACGGCACCCATGAGCTCTTTCACTGCCGTCTCAAAGGAGCAGTCTGCGATGACTGCCTTAGAAGTAGTGATACCAACTGTGCGTCAACAGTCGTGGTTTTTAAATGTTAATTGGCACGCACGTTTGGTAACATCACTGGTCAACTTGGAGCCTTGCGCAGTTACCCTTCCGGTAACTTGTGTAAATCACAATAATAAAAAAACGATACGCCTAAGTAGGACACCGTTTTCCTGGAGGCTTAATGCTATAATTAACTATTTCTTTTTCATCGACGCTCAATGTCTTCAGTAAAATCAGTGCTTGAAAAAGACGGATTACATTTTTCCAAAGTGGTTCAGCAACGTTTGCCCGTCGACCACCAAATAAAAGTATGCGCTTTTTTCCCGGGTAGGAATTTGAAACAGACGTATACAGCAGGATTTATTGGTGCCAACAAATTTCGTGACGGCTTATCAACTGCAGATGAATATTGCCAACAAAGACAAGAGAGGCTGAAATGGCCATTTTTGACTTTTAAGCCGTGATCAGCCAGTCATACCCAATTTCAAGTGGGGAACACCTGGGATTCGAACCCGTGACCTTTGGTATTTGAGTCGAACGCTCTACCATTGAGCCACGAGCTCGTTGCTTTGTCGGTTGCGATCGGGAATATGATGATAGTGTGTTGCTCACCGATCTGCTTAAGGAACATTTATGTTCCGTTGTACCCTGGAACTCAGACTAGAGTACTCACAGGCAGTCGCATAGCGACGTGCAGCATATGTTGATAATGTGGAACCCGAGGATTGAACTCGCAAAATCCTTGATCAGATGTTCAACGCTCTAACCATTGAGCTACAGGTTTGTTTTCTTCAGATCAACGAGTCGCGGGTTTGATCATTGGGTGGTGCACCACCTGTGGTTTGGGTATGAGTGGCTGACGATGGCTAATAAACCAGAAATGGCCATTCCAGTCTCTACACCGGCTATATTCATCAGTAGTAGTAGTAGTTTGAAGCATTTTTCCCTGGTGTGAATTAAAAACAAGTGTATACAACAGGATTTATTGGTACCAAGAAATTTCGTGACGGCTTATCAACTGCAACCCGCCTTTGCACAACACAGATAACGAATGACAGTGGACAGCAGTTTGAATTTACAGAAAACCAATACATGACAGCAAGGGCCAGAGGACAACGTACAGAACTTCTGGAAAGAAAATGCGGGGGAGAAGCTAAGACAACTACAACCTTGAATCATCTAGGGTGAAAATCACGTGGTCAAGTTGCTTGCAACGATTGGGTTTTTCCCCACGTATATACGCTGCTTCCAAGGAGCGCAAAGTCAGAGTTGTTCTTACCCGAACAAGTACTCGGAAAGCTGTTTTGATGTCTACATAGTGACCACTGTCTGGTAGATGTTTAGTAATCGACGAACGTGGTACTTATTTTCTTGTTTAAACAACCAATTAGGTAAATGTTAGGCGGCTCTGGTTGCTAATTGCCTTTTCGTTCGCCCAATGTACTTGCATGCACAAGTGCACGTGAATTCATAAACACAATTTGAGGTGGCGTGCAACGGCAAGGCATCCTTTGGATGGTTGATAAGTAGGGTTCTAGTATGGTTGATAAAGATGAGCTGAGCTGCATCGTATGTTCTTCCTATGGTGCAGCATAATCGTCGGTTGATTGTATTATAAATATTGTCACCCTTAAAGGGTAAGTATATGCTAACGGGTTTTTTGGAACTGAATGTTCCACCACTTTTGGCCATAAGGTGTTGATATATTTTTGAATGAAACGTGCACGATATCCACAGTAAAGTAAGGCTGATGTGATGCAGACAATTTATTTATCTAGAGTTTCACTAAAGCAAATAATTCTGGCCCTTTGAAAAATAGTATGTACCAGATTTAATTACCATTGTACTGGTAAAATGGTCAATGCATTAGCCAAAAATTTCAGACGAAAGAAAATGTGGAGGGAGCTAAGATAACTACAGCCATGAAACATCTAGGAGGGAAAATCACCAGGGCAATTGTTGATTAACCACGTGGCCTAGTTGCTTGCAAAGGTATGGTTTCTCCCTACAAATAATAAATCCTGCAGTATACGCCTGTTTGAAATTAAAAGTATGTGCATCTTATTCATTCGTTTTGGTGGCACCGTCTACGGTAGAAATGGGGAGTTACTTCCAGTTATGTGATAACATGACATACGGTTATACAGGTAAGGTTCGAAATTCGAAAGCTTGACGTCTTCATAGGAAGTGCTTAGTTCAGACATTTGAACTTTAATATGAGGTGCCCTTGTTAGAGGGTTGAACCTGCAGGTACCGTTCTCAGATGCATTATGAACCACACTGAACAATTATGTTTGAGCTGTTTTCGGAGTCATTGCGTCCAGATTGGTCTGAGCGCTTATTCCGGGGTCGAGTAAGGTAGAGTTGCATTTCAGTCTAACCAAGACTGAAAGACCAAAAGATTTGGCGTTTTTACTCATTTGCTCTTCTAAACTTGGTGGTGTCTAAGTGCCCTAAAACACATTTATATTTCTCTTCTATACAAAAATACCTGCCAAGACTCATGACATGTTACGACCGGGAGCATTTTGTGAGCATCATGTTTGGATAGTTAGGCGTGCGCGAATAATCCTGAAAGCCTCCCAAAGCTTATTTTACAAAAAAAGATTACTTGAGGGTACTAAAGCCTTCACTAAAGGGCCAACAGGAAGTGGAAGTTTATCTATACGCTTCGGTGCATGAATTCATTTACCCAATTACTCGTAAAACACTTAGAAATCTGCACTTTTATTGGAAGTGACACTTTCAGGAGTTTGGATTAAGCGAGTTTTCAGAAGTGGTGGTGACGTTGAAGCAGGAGCCAACACGGCACTGCCCAAGTGTGAACCCACAATCTGCTGCTGTGCTACGCATTATTAAAAATTCCCTCAAGTAATCTGGTCAACTTGAAAGCCAATTCCAGGGTCACGATGAGCCCACGTAGGGTGTGGCGATGCGAGGAAAGAAGAATAAACATAAGAACTCATGGAGTTTGCAGAGGAGTAGACGGACCATAGGAAGAGGAACCAACTTCCACCTCGCCGCCTTATATAAGAGGCGGCATTGGACTGAATTCCAGCAAGATTTGGGTTAAGTCAAGATTAGGGCGAAAACACGCGGATGGGTACCCATCCTGAAATTTTGAGTACCTCTTCCGGTGTCTTTCTGAGGACTATATTACCACATTCTATGTGTTACCTCATGAAGTGGTAAACGAAATTGGGAAATGTTTTTTTGATTCAATGAAAATTTGAGTATAGTTGTAATATTAATTATCATACAGTAAAATTCCAAGCTTTTTCCGTCACGCCTGGGCGTCTATGTCTGACGAAACCACAATTAGTTACTTAAGTATTGCAAATGTTCCCATTGATTTCCCATGAACTTATAAATTCAGATATATTTCATAATAAAATATGCAGTTTGTATAAAATTTTGTCTTCCTCAAATTTAATGCTTGATGAAGAGTATTATTCGGTTTTTGAAAGTTTTCAATGCAATAATAATTGTTAAATCCACGTGCTGTTACGGTTGCATTCAGGGTTTCAAACTAGCCGCTGTATTTTTTCTTGCATGGAAAATTTGACATATTTATATGGTATTAAGAAGAGGTAATATAGGACTCGCACAATTTTACAGTGAAGGTTGGCTATGTAGTATACTTTACAATCAGTAATACTACACGTAAAGCAAGGCTGATTTATGAATTTAAAAATCTCCTAATTACAAATTGTTAAAATGTAAAAATAGCCTTCTCAAACTACAAAAAAAGTTGCAGAAGACGCAAGTTTTCTACCAGACGAGTACAAGAGGCATCCATTTATTAATTTTTTCAATTAAATATATTTGAATCTATATGGGCAGGGAAAACAAATGGAAAAAGGCAAACCAATTAAGTAGTCCTTTTTAAAAAGTATAATTTTTGAAAAGGGTAAAAAAGATGCTTTTTAAAAAACCACCATCCTGACGTGAGTGAAATACCTTAGAATTATGCCGAACTACAATTAATTTTATAATTTTACTTAACTAGTCACTTCTTATCGAATAGTTTTTCCCTTAATTTTGGCTAAAATGTCATGGGATAGCACATTTACTACATGCTTCAGCAAAATCACCGCATGCTATTTCAATTCCACGCCAAAACTACTTTATTACTGCTACTACTAATAATAATATTACTGCTTTATTTACTATATTTATCTTTGCTAGGACCCGTGCTATGGGTATAGCAATTAAATAGGCATTTTCACATCACTGATTGCCTTTTGACAGCATGCGAAAAGTACGAAGCTATTCCGCTGAAAAGACGACTGTTCAAATAGGTATTGCAAGTTTCGGACAGAACTTGGGAAGGTTTGCACCAAAAAATTACCCCAAACACCTCAGAAAACACCTTTCCAACCTGCCTGAGAAACTCCCGTTGGGGCAATGGTTACTATTGAAATCCTGTCTTTTCTCGCCCCGCGCTTACGTTACATGGAAAAAATATGAAACAGTTCGTGTTCACAGGTTTTTTGTTTAAATCAGCTATCCTAGTACTTGCCACCTCTAAACAACAGAACCTAACAACAAAATTCAATTTTTATTTTAATAGCTTATAATTGAGACGTTGGGTTGATGATCCTTCTCTCACAATGCATGCGGATAAAGGGTTTCAAGTACTCCACCCAGGCTTTCGCCGACAAAAGCGCAAACTGGTTTGCGCATTTAAAAAAACAAAGATTTGGAAATGATATCCTTGCCGAGGAGCTTTTTCCCAGGCAGCCCTCTGATAAGGTGTCCGATTTTTTTCTGACCTGGATAAACCTGGTTTTCTAGGGAGGTTCCCCTGGTAACATACGATGATGATAGTCGGCTTTACTGGTGATTTTAAGCGGATTTTGACGTCTAACTTGGGATGGTCGAACACAGGAGACATCTCCTGGCATCTTGCGCCCTTGCACGCACTCCTTGTAACCCTGGGGCTGCCTGCGGAAAGGTAGCCATGTGATTGACGCCTACCTGCAGGCTCAATTTTATCTGCGCAACTTCCTTGAACATACGGAACTCCCGATGCCTGGTCCAGTGTTAATCATGAGAAACATCACCACGATTTCATAATTTCCCGGGTCGCATGTCTTACACACGAGGGACCGCCTATCAAAACTGGCCGGTTATTATGTATGCTATTTGTGGGTTCAGTGACAGTGTCACCGATAGAAGCGAACAGACCACTTTCAGGAAGCAGTTCAGGAGGAGAATATGCGATCGTTGGAACAAGAAGTTTATTGGCCTGATCTTCCGGATTCTCACTCGAAACCATCAGCGGTAACATGTGCGCAGTATTCGTAGTACGCGGTGGACACGTGATCACATGGCTGCTAAACTTAGCACCTCTCGCGATCACCGCTAGGGGGTCGTAATTGATGCGATGATGGCTTGGCCGACCGCAACAACGGTCGCGAACTAACTGAAGAATGTTCACCGCGCCTGGCCACCCTCATCGCAGTCGCGAAAATTCTATCTGTTTAGAGCAGGTGTCGACAAACTTGTCGGACTACTAGGCCATTTCAGGAGGTCAAGCAGGCACACTAGGCTAGAAGAAACAAGGTGTCCAAGGCAACGTTTATTATTTAAAAATGTAGTACGATCAATGGGAAACCTTAGAGACGGATGCAATATCAGGTTCTAATTACGAGGAGTTCAGCAACAGAATGTCATTAAGGCGATTGTCAGTGAGCCGAGAACGCAGCTCGCACGAATAAGTGCTGCTAAACATTGCGAGTACACGCTTGGCACTGGCTAACAACATTGGAAACTGAGCCTGTGGCAGCTGATGGTAGAAGTCAATGAGAGTAGTGCAAGAAGTAATCTTGGACAAGAGAACGTCCGAAGCCTTTAGGTATAGTAATTGGGGTTACTGTGCGGGAACTCGATGTCTGTAATATGACCATGAAATAAAATTGCTTCGCACGTCACAGCACACACACGTGCGCGTAACACAGGCCTTGACCCCGGTAAGAGGTAATGAAACCGAGACCAGAGAGCGAACTTGTTTACACTACAACCATTTATCATTCCTCCCCGGTCAGGCGCTTCTGTTTCATACAAGCGCCTGACATCAGTTCTAAAAATAAACATGAGCCACAGGCTTGAGCTGCAACCAGCAGTAATGAAGGGGAACAAAACCGCGACAATTCAATTAGACCGGATCCAACAATAATTAACTAGGGGGGCGTTAGGCCGGACTGGAATACTAGCTAGGCCGTATCTGGCCTAAAGACCGGAGTTTGCCGACATCTGGTTTAGAGGACGGACCAGTCCCCCCTTACGCAAGAAAGCATAGTCGGTTTATAAATTATTATTAATAAGCCACGAAGTAATTTTTTTATGAAAACGGATCAAGTGAAGAAAATTACTTTATGACCTATTAATTATTTAAGGTTTTCATATAACTGACAGCAAAGAAGGACAATGGAATACAACGTGAAAATAAGTCGGGTTGACATAGAAACAACCAAGTATGCTGAAAAAGTCTAGGAAATTATTAAGCCCCAAATCTCCATCTTTTAGTGTTCAACAGTGTTTTCTGAACTTGCCTAAAGTCTGTCGATTACTGGAAAGAGCTTTTCTAGGGGATTGAGTTCCGAGTCTGGTGTCCATCACCAGAGATGGGCTCACCGAACGCATTATCTTCGTCTCGGAGCAATAAAGGTGAGGCATGCATGCATGCTGCTAGCAAAGTGCTCCCATATTGCGCCCTTTACAGGTTTTCGGTTGTCAACTTGTGCGATAAAATGCGTCAGATTGTGTACTCTTTTTGTATTTTTCTTGCCTGCAGTTTGATGTGGAAGCAGAGACGCCGGAAGAGAATGAACCTACTACCCCACCCAGGCCCCTGCACGTCCGATTGAGCAATGACTGATGATTACTGCTGCATGCGGTTCACTTTTGAAAATCTCTCAAAATTAATTCACTCAATCCTTAAATATAACTGACGAAGTACCGAGAGATGTTCTTATTTAGCAAACAAAGAAATCGTGGGTTTGCGGGAATCAGATGGTTTAAATCTTATAAAATATGGAAAACAAAAGATAGATGGCTGAATGGCACACAGGAATGAGAAACTCACAGTTTGGCATTAAATTCCAGGAAAAATATATATATATATTAGAAAAGACGAAATTCTTTGAGCAAATAGAAAGCTTAGTGCGTAAATGTTCAAGACTGGTCCCCCAGCTCGTCGTCAGACTACGGGTGTGTACAGGAACAATTAATTAATTAACCGTGTTAAACTAAGGATTCTATGGTTGGGCGAATTCCGAACCAATAGGCTTTGAGTGTATTTCATCATCCCGTTGTGATTGGTTCTGCGCGTTTGAAATTTTCCTTAAGGATTTTCTATGTGGCATCCAAATCGATATGCCGGTTGATGCATGCCTCATCTGAGTGCATTGCCTCCAGGAATTCATGGTCTTTTCTGATTGGGCAGGTGCCAACAATCCGTGTTTTCTCCCATGCAAATTTATGCCCTGTTTCCAGTCTATGCATAGCCACTTGGAATAAATGATCTCGTCTAATAACCGCTAACTGATGTTCGTGTAGGCGGGTTGAGACAGATTTCCCAGTTTGCCCACAATAAAGGCGCTACAATTGGAAAATGAGATTTTGTAATCAACACCTTTTTTATCAAGGGAGCTATCCCTGTCTGAAGAGTGTACAAGCTGCGAGCATAATGTAGGTGTAGGGTGGTCTTCTACTTGCATCTGGTGTTTTCGCAGCTGTCTTTTGACAAAATCTGATACATTTTTCACGTATGGGAGGGTTCACCAGGTCATTTCAAAGTAGTTATTTTACTTATTACATCCACTTTGCGATTGATAGTCTCCTTATTCGGTAAACCGAATTATAAAATTGCAAAGTGGCTATTTCACCAGCCAAATCTGCTTACAAAGAACTCTGGTAACTCCATTGGAGATTCAAAAAGTTTTTTCTAGTCAAATTAAAAGGAATCACAGTTACACCTGACGAGGTAATGGTTTCATTCGATGTGGTCTCGCTGTTCACCTCGATCCCTCTTGATTTAGCGAGATCGTGCACCGAAGAACTACTCCAGGTCTACGTCACTGATATACCTGCCGATGCTTTACTCCAACTCCTAGACCTTTGTATATAAACCAACTTCTCCTTCTCCGGCCAATGCTATCAATAATTTAAAGGGGCCCCTATGGGGTCACCCATATCAGGCTTCCTGACCAAAGCTGTTATGCAGAAATTGGAATCGATAGCTCTCCCTGATGTTAAAACAAAAATTGTGGTTGCAAAACGTTGATGATAGATTTGTCATCGTCAAGAAAGAACTGTTAGACCTGCTCCACAAAAATCTAAACTCAACATTTCCAGGAATTGAATTAACGTTCGAGACGGAAGCTGCTGGACAACTCCCATTCTGGATGTCCTCGTACATCGGAAAACTGATGCATCACTCCACACCTCAGTTTACCGCAAAGAAACATATTCTGAGGTCATCCAACACTTTGAGAGTAATCATCCTATCTCTCACAAAAGGAGTTCTGTCTACAGTCTCCTAAATCGAGCCAAAACACATTGCTCTGATGAAGAAAGTTATCGAGCAGAAATGAAATACCTCTTTAACTTGTTCTCTAAAAATGGATACCCCTGTGACTTCGTGTATCGATGTCTAAAACGACAAGAATCCAAAGAGAAAGGTATTTCAAACAACACGGTCACCCAGGCACCCAAAACAATGACCTAGCAAACTCTCCCATACGTGAAAAATGTATCAGAGCTTGTCGAGAGACAGCTGAGAAAACACCAGATACAAATAAAACACCACCCTACATCTACTTTACGCTCACAGCTTGTACACACCAAGGACAGGGTTAGCTACCTTGATAAAAAAGGTGTTGTCTACAAAATTCCATGTTCCAGTTGTAATGCCGTTTATTGTGGCCAAACTGGGAAATCTCTCTCAACCCGCCTACACGAACATCAGTTGGCGGTTAGAAGACGAGATCATTTATCCCAAGTGGCTATGCATACACTGAAACCGGACATAAATTTGCATGGGAGAATACACGGATTGTTGGCATCTGCCCAATCAGAAAAGGCCGTGAATTTCTGGAAGCAATGCACTCAGATGAGGCATGAATCAACCGGCATATCGATTTGGATGCAACATAGAAAATCCTTAAGGAAAAATTCAAACGCGCAGAACCAATCACGACGGGATGACGAAATACACTCAAAGCCTATTGGTTCGGAATTCGCCCAACCATAGAATCCTTAGTTTTACACGGTTAATTAATTAATTTTTCCTGTACACACCCGTAGTCTGACGACGAGCTGGGGGACCAGTCTTGAAAATTTACGCACTAAACTTTCTATTTTCCCAAAGAATTTCGTCTTTCCTTATTGAATATCTTGTTATAACCCTAAGCAAACCCATAACCCTCAACCCAACTTCACCCTTACCTTAATCTCCCTGTAATTTAGCGCAAGACAACCTGTTTCAGGGGAACGTGAGCCCGAATTTCGTGTCTTTTTGCCACCTCTACGGGTGGGAAAGTTTCCTGTTCGCGCGTCCACGTAACCCATGACTGTGAATGAAGCGCAACAGTACACACCTTGGTTGCTATGATGGTGACACATTAGTTGTGCGTTTATCTTACTGTTGGTTACCTCAAGATCACAGGGGACGGAGTTCGTTAGCGAAACAGTCCCAGGAAAGGCTAGACGGCATGCGCTCATGGCAGTCTATGCCCTGCGCTAGCAACAGGCGGCTTTCATTGGTCAATATTTGGCCAATCAAAAGGGAAAATCAAGGCCATTGGTTCGGCCTAGTGACCGAATTAAGCTGATTGGTGTCTCGACCCCGGATTGGGAGCCTGGAAGTGAACATCCTGCTTTAACCGACGTTTTACGTCTCATTATCGCCCCTAAGCGTGCTGCGACGCCTAGCTTGGATCCTACGGAAGTTGCGTTCCATAGAAGCCACATTAAGAAGGAGCCATTGCATCCTGGCTCTCAGTCCGCCAGTGGGCCACTCCACACAAACACACACTTTGCTGACTACGAGGTCCGTGTTATCCCGTCAGTTGGCAACCTTCCAAGCCACGGCTTTTAGCGCACTGTGATATTTTCAAGTGCTTCACAGTACTTATGGTATGAAAAATGCGCTTAGCTGTTGACCTCATTCTCAATTCCCATTAAAAAGCCCCAGGCACTCTTCGTACCAGTTAGGTAACTGGAATGGGCGCAGCTGCTGACATACCTAAGGAGCTCATCTGCACGTACCACGAACATGACCTGGCCACCCAAACACAAATACCAGTTTTTCACACAAAATGGGGGTGAGCGGCTCACATCTGAAATGTGTGAGAGTGCCAGAAGTCACGTTAAAAAGGAGCCATTGCAACCTGACTCTCAGACCCCCAGTCGGCCGCTAGACGCGAACACACATTGAGCTGAACACGAGGTCTGAGTGGAATTATAAACCTTCTGAGCCATGGCGTTTAGCGCGCCGTGATAGTCTCTGGATCGGGTCGCACACGCAGCAGGGGAGCCACATGGAAAAGGAGCCGATGACCGCACTTCTGACTTATGTGAGTGGTGCTAGTTGAAAAACCCGTTATATGTGTGGTGGTGTAGACGCTGATGAAGAGAGATGTTGTGATGTATTACAGCAGGCGGAATTCTATCGCAAGTGTTTATGGAGGCGCATGTGTCCTAATAGGCCCATGCGGTTTGTGAATGCGCGTGTACAGTGCGGACAGTTGAATCGGGTGCGATGGGTGCATGTTGGTGCTCCTGGCACTGCTTCGCTGGTCTCTGCGCGATGGATTCGCAAGTGATCGACTAGACCGTTGCGTGAGGTGACTTCCCGATTTTAATGAGGGCAGGTAGATATCGGGTCCCCATTGCTGCTGGTGAGTATGGTAGTGATAATGGTAGTGGTTGACAGGGCATCAGAGGTGGTATTCGCGGTGGCGGAAGTGACAGAAGTGGTTTCGGTGGTGATCGTCGCTGAGATCGACGCCGAGCATGCAGCAGGGAAGATGCTGTCTATCTTTAGGGTGGATGGGTATCGGAAGAGTAAAAACCGGTGGTAGGGGTGATCATCCTGGTGGACGCCGCGGCCTTGATGCCAGAGTGATTGCTGGGGATGTTTTTGGATGTAGCGGTCGAAGTTGTCGAGTTATTGCTGCATGGTGTCCAAATACTCCCGGGAGGCCGATTCCTGTGCGGAACGTTCGCTGGTAGACTGGATATGCTGGAAGTGGTTGGGTGTTGGCTTTGTGGACCTGTGACACTTACGACTCGCAAGCTGCCCTTTTGACTTTGACAGTGACGATCCGGTTTGCTTCGCAGATTGTGTCACCAGTCTTCACTGCTCTCCTCCAGGCTGGTCGGTTGTGGAGGAGGTCCTCTCATGTCTCGGGGCTGATAAACATTCGCTTCGGATAGTTTCGTAATGTAGCGTCATTTTTGCCCGCCCTGTCGGTGGGTGGCTATAGAGACATTTTCGTAAGTAGTTGTGTTAATCGATTGCTGGCCGTCCACACGAGGTGGTCGCTCTTGTAAAGTTGCCATGGCCTCACCATGACGTGGATACTAATAATTCCGGTCAGCACCAGGGTTTCTGTGTACAGGCTCCCGTTTTGCCATCTCAGCCTCATCATTCTGCGGAATCAGCTGGGATGGACGTGATTAAGCTTTTTGACTTGGTACGAGTGAACGGTGCGGGCAAGATGAGGACTGTTTACATCTTCGGTTTGGTGTTCAACCAAAGGCTGGAGCGGTTCCACGAGGAGGTTTTCTGCCGACCGAAAGCCTAGCTGGGTTTAGAGATCCGGTGCGCAATCTCTTCGTTGATTCTGGTGTTTTGTGCTTCCAAGACAAGCGAACCTGTCCACAGTCTCAATTTGGATGCCGTTGATATTGTGTCGAAGGGCATTGAATTCCATGCTGGGTGGCGGCTGATGCATGACCACCGATTTGCCCGGTGGTAGTCCAAAATTAACGCAGCTGCGGTGAAGCGGTTCATAATCCTTTGGATGTCTTCTTTTATGGCGGTGTTGAGAGCACAGGTTGTGGACGGTTGTCGTAGACATGTGCTGGGGTCCATGTGCACCGGCTATTGAGAAGGTGCCGATCGGTTCTATATGCCATGCGGATTTCAGGGTGCTCATAACGGTAGTTTTCAATCAGCAGGGCAGAGAACATGAGAATAAAGAGGTTGGGGGGCCAGTACGCAGCCCTGCTTCACTCGGTTGGTCACTGCGACTGATTCGAAGACTGTCCCTTTGGCAGTCACCCGCGCCAAAATCCCGTCGTATAGCTCAAGCATAATATCCGCCTCTCTTCGTGGCACTCCTACATACGGTTTGGCAAAATGGATGTGTTGCAACCTTAACTTTCTGGCAAAAAGGCTCATCAAAAACCTTTGATGTCATTTCACTCTTCAACTCCATTCCACAGCAACGAGCAATTGATGCTGTACGACAACTTCTAACAGAGAAAAGCCTCTGCAGTCGAAACATTTGCTCAAAATTTTACGTTCTTGCCTCAACACCCACTTTACGTTCGGTAGACAAATGTATGAACAAATTAAAGGCACTCCTATGCGCAGGTCTGATTGCTTAAGTGGTCTTTCAACGGATAGAACCCTTGGTCTTCATCGAGTATCAACCAAAGTTTTGAGCTCTTAATGTCCATTGTCAAAGCATCTGATATAGAGGACCTAAAAAATTATCAAACTAGGTTGACCCAAATATCTAATTCACGATGGAAGCAGAAACAAACAACCAATTTCCCTTCCTCGGTGTGCAAATGGACAAAAGCAAACTACAGTATTCAGAAAAGTCTCCAGCACAAAGCAAATACATACATTTACAGTAGTCACCCTATGTTTCGCAAACGTAGATGCACCTGAAATCTATTCTAAAGAGTTGAAACACATTGCAGCAAGTCAGTTTACAAAAGAGCTGAACGACAGTTCCTTTATGGCTCTCCAATCTCCTTTATCAAATAAGTAAGTGCCGAGCGAACAGATTATGGCCAAAGAACACTCAACCAAAGTCTGGAGGGCCATTCCGTACACGAAAGGAGTCTCCAAGGTAGTCTCTCGACTTATATATCCCGCTGGAGTAGGTAGAACCCATCGACCTCAGGTGACAATTCATCGCCATCTTACGCAACCTTTGAATAGATTGCCTCTGTCGAATCCTCCGCAGTTATCTACCAAATATGTTGTAATTATTGGGACTGCAACTACGTCGGGGAAAGTGGACGCAAATTGCAGACCCGCATATATGAACACAAACTGGTATCTCGGAGGCTAGACCAAAACTCATAGCTTGCAGACAATAGTGGACGAACTGGCCATACTTATGACCTTTCAGGAGTGACCATTAAAGGCCGAGGAATCTCAAAAACAGGACAACTTATGCTTGAGGCATGAAATTCACATGCCAACTCTATCAACAGACATCTAGACCTTCCAACAGTCTATGAAGTCCTGCGTCATTACATGCATACCGACCAGGACAAGATGGCTACACCGGAACTAAGGCATATAAGCGAATACGGCCCCGTGACGAACCCACCGGAAGAGGAAGCAGGCTTACAAGCACCCTTAGCCGATGTGAAGTTGCCCAACACCAGCGTTCGTCAAGTTGTACAAACATGCACGTAGCGGCCGAGGCAGTAGATGAGAGAAAAATCAATCAGTCTAAGGCCGACAAGTTCAGCCTGTCATTCAAAACACTGATCGATATTAGCAGTATACGCTTCGAAAATTGAAAGCCGGTCAAGCTCTCCGTGAATCGTTCAGTACAGCCGAGTTTTTGCATGAGGTTCCAAAGTCCCTCATGATTTACCGTGTCAAAGGCTTTTGACAGATTTACGAAGGTTGTGTGGAGGTGCGTTCGCATCTTCTGACACTTCCATTGTAGCTACCGAGCGGCGAAAATTCTGTAGGCTATTCTGTGGTGTCATTGAAAGTTATATGGGCTTTCCAGGGAAAGTTTATGTTTGATATGGCCGTTAAAAAGATTGAGTAGGGTGCGAGGGAAGAGCATCCCGGCGATGTCAAGATATGGTTGTCACTTTTCTGAAATTCAGAGGAACGTTTCCTTGAAATCACATCTGGAGTATTGTTGTAAGGTCCGCCACCAGCCGGGGTCACTGCACTTACAGATTTCCCCCGGGATTGTGTCGGATCACGGTGCTTTCCCACTGGAAATCTGTTACACGGCCGGGATGGTATCTGGTAGGAAAGATGGGAGATCCAGGTCATCGTTGGTTTTCATTTGGGGAGCCGGTCGACGGCAGCACCCGGTAAGGTAAGTCCTGTGTGCACCGGCGTTTTGCGTCGCCAGTACCGCGTCCGTTTCCAGATTCAAAAGAAGCCACCCTTTTCGCGATTAAGTTGTGAAGAGGCCACAGAGGAAAAAATGGACAGCACGTACATTTCCAGTTTTAAAACTATTCTTGCCGGCACTAAACTCTTCCTACTCATCTTCAAGAAACGACGTCTCTTGGGTTGCTCATCTTCTCATCGGCTCTATTTGAAATTATCTCGTTGGTAAGATATTAACATCCGAAAATAGCAACAACAAATCCTCGAAACTATCACTGAAGCTTCAGCAAACATGGTTTTTATCAATACGATAATGGCTTGGCAACTTCGTATGTCAATAATGTCTTCTGGTAAGCCATTATTCGTGCACTTACCCAGTTAACTAATTACCTTACCTCGTCATCAAAAAATGAACGCGCTGTGAAACTACAACGATGAGCTAACTGTCGAAGGAAATCACTCACACTTAGAACTTCGGATCGGGCTGCAATTTATCCCTCTTAAGTTGACCCTTATCACACTCTCACTATTATAGGATCTAAGACTTAGTCAGAATTGCTTTTATGATCCTATAAGCAAGAACTGGGAGTAGGAACATCCCGCTTATGTACTCCGGGTGGCAAATATACCCATATCTTAACCATAAAACTAACAAAAATGGAAACCTCAACCAAAATCTCTTTACCACATTCTAAACTGTATAGAGAATCTTAATCCTAACCTAACTTCACCCTAACCATAACCAAAAACCTACCTCTAATCCCTCTGGAATTCGGCGCAAAGCCATCGGTATAACAAGCGGTTCCTTGTCCCTTAAGAGATCAAGCATCTAGCCAATCCCTGTCCGAGACTGTCTGAACGAAGCCTCATATGTGGCGTGCGCGTGCGCCTACCGGCTGATTAGCCATAGCGGTCTCCATGCTCACGCCCACCTCCGGTCTTCTTGACTTTGTTCTATCATCGTAGAAAGGTAGTCCTTTGATTCAGTCCAATTTCTATTCGCTATAAACAAATTTGCTCACAATTCACCGCATTCTCCGCCTCTTGATCCAGTGGTAGCCCTCGTCACCTACAGTGGCTGGTAATAATGCGTGAGCATTCATCAGTCAATGGAATTATAGTGTAAGCTGAGCTGAACCCGCCTTTTTGAGTGCTTCCCTTTGACAAGGCTGTTCCAGAAGTTCGTGACAGTCCCCTAAAACATTGAAAGTCTGAAGCCTACTAGGGTAAGGTACAGCAAAGGTCTTACCCTTCTGGCGTCGCCTATGATGGTCGTGGAGACTGATAAATTGGTCCGAGGTGGCCCCCGCTGTGAGTGGGAATGACGTAAACAAGACAGCTCTGGTAAACTGACTTGGGAACTAGAGGCACCTGGGTCTGCTCTTTCAGAAGAACAGCTGCTCATCATGCCACACGGTGCTTAACGCTTTCCAGTTCGGCAAGGTCCACCACGAATTTTGTTCACCTATACACGAAGAACTAGAGGAGATGGTAGCCTTGGTTAGGCTGAGAGCTGAGGTCGCCACCGACCGTCTCAGCATCACCTAGTTTCTCTCACCCTCATTGGCTAGTTTTACGCGAGTTACCATGTTTCCTATATTCCTCATGTCCGGCATTTGCAGGGACACTCCCGGCCAACTATTGCCAGCATCAGACGTCTGCGCAACGCTGCATCAGTCGCGCGTACCAGGGCAGGCTGGGTCTCGGCCAATTACAGCTACTCAAACCGACTAATAAACCGCAAGGTCTACACACACCGGCTTAAGACGCTGTGACGCATGCCTCCCACTCTAATTTGGACTGTCAACTTGTTCTAGCCTGTTTGGAAATCGTTCTGTACAGAATACAAGCCCCTCTGAACTGGCTTCCAACTTCGCTTAACATTGGGACCGAGTCTGAACGCTGTTTTCGCTTGGGTCGCTCTATGGATAACGGTGTCGCGGCAGGCCCATGTTCTTCTAGCTGCGGTGCGGTATATCCAAATTACTTAGTGTGATCTGCAATAGGTTTGACATGCGGTAATTGTGAAGAAGGGGACAAGGTTGCTGGAACAAGGGCTTTATCAGCCGAAAGTTTCGGATGCTTCCTCGAATCGATCATCAGAGACAGAGTCAGATAAAGGTCTCTGCCTCTGTCTGTCTGTCCCTGATGATGAATTAGAGCGAGAACCCGAAACGTCAGGCTCTTGTTCCAGTGACCATGTCTCCTTCGTCACGACTTCTTCCTGGAAATCACTTCTTTGCTTCTATAAGCATACAGTCGTGCCAACGGCCAGCATGGACAGTAAAGCGACAACATGGTACCCTCAACTGTCTGCACAATGTTACATGAAATTTACATTCACTGAAACGGAATTGGTTGGTAGCCTGGATTGCCACACTCACACCTGGATATTTGGTCTGTTCTCCCTCTAAATTCTTTTGCCTATCATACTTTTACAATACGTGAACAAGAATCCATGTACTTGGGGCTGCAATTGCCAAAATATGCACCCGAGTGTGTCCGCTGGTGTTGTGTGGTACCTATTTCCGTGTACTGGCCCTAATTCCAACTCTTAACCCCTTGGAATTCGAAGGAAGATGGCTTGTCACATGAGGATACCAGTCTTCGAGTCCTATTCATTGATAAAATTATTTTTAAAAGAGAAATTGCAGATGTTTAAATCGTGCCAAAACATCGGCCAAGAAAATCCCAAATATTATAGGGTAATAAGTGACGCAAAACTTTCATCACAGTTGGCAAAAGATAGATGGGTACTTCGGTTTCAACAACCCATTCAGCACATCTAGATCAGATGACGGCTAATGAGCCAGAAATGGCTATTCCAGTCTCCTTTGTATTTGCCAGCATTGTTAGTCTACCTTAATTACTACTACTACTACTACTGCTACTACTACTACTACTTCTACTACTACTACTACTACTACTTATACAACTACTACTTCTACTTCTACTACTACTACTACTACTACTACTACTACTACTACTACTACTTATACAACTACTACTTCTACTACTACTTCTACTACATCTACTACTACTACTTCTTCTCTTACTACTACTACTACAAATACTACTAATAATACTACTACTAATAATACTACTACTACTATTTCTACTACTAATACTACTCTTACTACTACTACTACTACTTATACTATTACTTCTACTATTACTACTACTACTACTACTACAACTATTACTACTATTAGTACCAGTACTTCTACTGTGCGTCTGCTGACGAGGAACTATAATTAGTCCCACGGCAGAACGGAACGAGTTAGTTACTACTACTTCAGCTTCAACAACCCAGTCAACACATCTAGGTCAGATGACGGCTAATGAGCCAGAAATGGCTATTCCAGTCTCCCTTGTATTTGCCGGCATTGTTAGTCTACCTTAATTACTACTACAACTAATACTACTACTACTACTACTACTTCTACTACTACACATACTTCTACTACTTATTCTACTACTAATACTTCTACTACTACTACTACTCTTACTACTACTAATACTCTTACTTCTACTACTACTTCTACTATTAATACTACTACTACTACTTCTTCTACTACTACTACTACTATTTCTTCTATTACTACTACTATTACTTCTTCTACTACTACTACTACTTTTCTGCTACTACTACTACTACTACTTCTACTACTACTACTACTACTACATCTACTACTACTACTACTACTACTACTACTACTACTACTACTACTACTACTACTACTACTACTTCTACTCTTACTACTACTACATCTACTACTACTACCAATACTACTAATAATACTACTACTAATACTACTACTTCTACTACTAATACTACTCTTACTACTACTACTACTACTAATACTACTACCACTACTTATACTACTACTTCTACTATTATTATTACTACTACTACTACTACTACTACAACTATTACTACTATTAGTACCAGCACTTCTACTGTGCGTCTGCTGACGAGGAACTATAATTAGTCCCACGGCAGAACGGAACGAGTTAGTTACTACTACTTCAGCTTCAACAACCCAGTCAACACATCTAGGTCAGATGACGGCTAATGAGCCAGAAATGGCTATTCCAGTCTCCCTTGTATTTGCCGGCATTGTTAGTCTACCTTAATTACTACTACTACTAATACTACTACTAATACTACTACTAACACTACTACTACTACTTCTGCTACTAATAATACTACTACTACTTATACTACTTCTAATACTTCTACTACTTCTACTACTACTACTCTTACTACTACTACTACTACTACTACTACTACTACTACTACTCTTACTTCTACTACTACTTCTACTATTAATACTGCTACTACTACTACTTCTTCTACTATTACTACTACTTCTTCTACTACTACTTCTTCTGCTACAACTACTACTACTACTTATACTACTACTTATAATACTACTACTACTTCTTCTACTACTACTCCTACTCCTACTACTTCTACTACTACTACTGCTAATACTACTACTACTACTACTACATCTACTAATACGTCTACTAATACTACTACTACTACTACTACTCTTACTACTACTTCTACTATTACTACTACTACTATTACAACTATTACTACTATTAGTACCAGTAATTCTACTGTGCATCTGCTAGCGAGGATCTATAATTAGTCCCACGACAGAACGGAACGAGTTAGTTCCGTTAATGATCGGTGAGCGTTCATCAAAAAATTTCCATATTCCCGATCTGAACCGGTAGGACAAGTTCGTGGGTCAATGGTTAGAGCATTTGGATTCTGATCAACAGACCGCGGGTTCCAGCTTCAGATAGTGCACCACCTGACTGGCTCAAAAAGGTTAATGAGCAAAAAATGGCCATTCCAGCCTCCTTAGTCTTTCTCGGTACTGTTTATCTCCCTATGATACTAGCTGCTGTGCAGCTGCTGAAGGGCTCCAAGGCACAACGGGACGCGTGAGTTCCGCTAACGATCGTTGAGCCTTCATTAACGAACATCTAGGTCACCATAATTCTAATACCGACGGTAGAACTGTTTGAAAGTCTAGATGACATTTGAAATCCCAAAGTACATGCTTCCGAATTGTCAGAGCCTATACAAATTCTTGCTGGACGTGCTTACCTGCACTCTTAAATCTAAATTCCAGCGTTAATTCCGACACTCTGCATTCCAACTGGGGTGTTTTGTTTGACCACCGCCTGAGAATTTTTTGACACGGCAAAGCGAACCCACGGTCGGCAAACTCACACACATATATGACAGCTAACTGTGTGCTGGCCAATAACAAGCGTTCTCACTAGGTTAACGCACAGATATCAAAAGTGCACGCGTTTTCTGCGGTCTATCTGAGGTCACTCGCCGAGAAGCCCGTGAAAAAGAAGGTCACCCCACGAAGGGTGCAAGGTCATCCGCGACATTCTAATTTATTAATCGCATCACGATCAACAGTAACAAGCGACAGCAGCAGCAGCCCATCTGAGGAGATGCGAAAACCTCGAAATCTACAGGAACTGCCCAGGGCCACGGGGACCTCACACAAGCGCCCAGTAGAGGTAAGTGAAAATTGCTCGAAGGCTCATGCCCACAGACCGTGAAACTCCGTGAAGCTTTCTGGCAAGCAGACTCTGAACAGGCGGACATACGTGCCTATTCTCAATGGGGTAAGTCGACTGTACCTACGGCATTGCCCCTTTTCCGTGAATTACTTCTCCCTAATGCAATGCTCTGAGATCTCTTACGGGCTCAAAGAGAAATGCCCTGAGGTAACATAAACATCCTCCACGAAACTCTGTCTTGCTAGCTTAATTGGCTGCCTAGTTCGGTCTTGTCACTTTTTCTGTCATACATCATTTCCTTCATTTAGAGTATTGCCTACGTAGTGGCAACCGCAAATCTCACCACACAAAATCCATAAATGGAGGTTGGATGTGCCATGAACTATCTTTCTTGCCATCGTTCTCGTAGGCGGTAAGTGGGAGTAATTAACGGCTGTCATTTTAGAGCCGGATGTCGTAGGTCACTTCGCCATATGTGTGTGTGTTTGTTAGTTCGATCCACGTGAGAGTGCAGTAAACTGCCGGAAATGCGTGTAGTTTTGCCCACCCACGCATGAAGTCAAGGGGACTAAAGGGAAGTTAAGGCACATGACCTGAAGGGCGTAGATACACTTAAAACGCGGGCCAAGTGTTGGTGTTTACGAAACTTTGGAACACACGGCCTTCTTCTCAGTTGACATCTGCGTGCACCTGCCTTGCAAGAACTTAGCTGCCAGGGTTATAGTCATTTTCTGGTTACAGAGGGTTATCAGAATTCTGTCACAGCCTGCTGCAGGATGAAACTTGTTCCTACGTGGGATCACCTATGAGGCCTGCCATTGACGAATGGATATAAATAGTGTCTATCGATGTTCAGTCGTAAGAGCAGGAGGCTGGGTGAGTTTTGGCCAATCACTTGACTGATAAACAGTCAATTCTGACGACTTATTTTTACGCTTCAGCACTCGATTTGTGAGCTAAGACGTGTGCAGTAGGTTGCAGAATTAACTTACGTATGCATTAATACAATATGGGAAGACCCAAATGAATGGGCTTTGCCGACAATGACAAGGGAGACGGGAATAACCATTTCTGGCTCATTACCCATCATCAGCCAGCCATACCCGACCCCAGGTGGTGCCCCAGCCAAGGTTTGAACCCGCGCCCTTCTGCTCAGATATCCGACGCTCTAACCACTGAGCCACGGGTTTGTTGTCCTGCTGGCTTAGGATGGGGAAAATTGACTTGCATTCGCTGATGTATGCTCACCAATCACCAACGGAACTTTCTTGCTCCGTTCTACCTTGAGTCTCACTCTCAAGCCCCGCCAGCAGCCACACCGCGACTACTAGAAGTAGCGGAGACAGATTAGTCATGCCGTTTGATTTTAAAAAGTTTCTAATTATGAGTCTTTTTAAGGCAGGAAACCGTCCATTCATAAAGCATCGTATCTGTCCGTTTATTATTTCCTAATGGCCTAGAGAAATATTTGGTTCTTCTTAGACGGAATGCCTACAGCATGTCCTTTGGAAACCCTGTGTACCTGCCGATTGGGTTTGAAATAAGCCAGGGATTGAAGGAAGTTTAAGTAAATTGAAAGATGACGGTTTTTCACATCAGACGTACTTTCTTACCGACTAAGTACACAAAATTATACTTTCGCGTGTTTTCGAGGAAATTTATTTGAACTCGAGAGGAAAGCGAAAACCAATAGACAGCATTTATTCTACTGAAGTAGTTATCTTTTACAGCGTGAGGTTATTGCATGCATATGTAAAGAAGATCTTTGTAAAGGCAGTATGCTGATGTGACTGAATAATCTTGTGATAGTGCTGCAGCCCTATTAATATAACAACCGTACTGAAGTAATTTTTTTCTTATCAACAACACATTTCAGAATTTCGATTCAAATTTCAGGGTCTTCGGAAGATCTGAGTAAATTGCGGGTTTGCCTAGCAATTATTTCCACTTCAGGTGTTGGGTGCTTCAAAGGAATGCTGTTGTGGTTTGCCTGAAGAAGCTTGAGCTCAAGGGTAGGGCAGGCGATACTGGTAGAATGCCGATCGGTTTCAATTAGTTAGAAAGCGTATTTATCTCTCTCTCTCTCTCTCTCTCTCTCTCTCTCTCTCTCTCTCTCTCTCTCTCTCTCTCTCTCTCTCTCTCTCTCTCTCTCTCCATCAGTCCTAATGTCACTGGCTACTTAGGCCTTCAAAGGCAGCGCCGGAGGATAAAGTACTATATTGGTATAAGATTATGGGAGCGTAACCTATTTTGAAGGCATTTCTGTCGCCTTCATGACGCACAAATGCTGGCTCAATAAACCGGTTAAGTCCTTTGAACCTGCACGCACTTAAAACATTGTGTATATTAGAGTGGTAGATGTAGTTTTGAGTGCCCCACTTCCAATGTTAATATACCCAATCCACACTGACAGGACAACAAACCCGTAGTTTATTGATCAGGGCTTTTTATTTCTGACAAATTTGTTATGTGTTAGAGCCTCAGGTGTAGTAAGACCTTAGTTTGTGCTGGCTGGCGGATGATGGATAATAATCCAGAAATATCAATTCCAGTCTTCCTTGTATTTGTCGTTTGTTTAGCCATAATATGCTAGTCACTGAGCGGCTGCTCGAAAATGAATCGCAAGGCACAAAAATGTGAGTGATTTGCATCCCGAGATGGTATAATGCAAAGAAAACCGTCTTCGCGGCATCGAGTTGTACTCGTTAATTTTCAAGTTTGCGAAACCAAACCGCCGTCCGATGAAATGAACAGAGGAGAAAGTAAGGTAGTTGAACAAGATAATTTGGCGCCACAGGACAGATAGCGACAAATAAACAACTGGTTTGATGGATGTGGTGGGTGGACTCGCCATCCACCTCCCCCTCCAAAACAAGGAAACATATGTTCACCCCTCACCTCCACCGTCCCGAAACATGCCACAACTGTGTCCACCCCCCACCCCCACACACCCGTTGTTTGCTTGTCGCTATCCGTCCTGTCACGCCAACTGATCTAGTTCGAATACTTCATTTCCTCCTCTGTTCATTTCGTCGAACAATGGGTTGGCGCCACCAACTTGAAAATTTACGAGTGCAACTCGATGCCCCGAAGACGGTCTTCTGTTCATATATACATATATATATATAGCTGCTTCACGATTGCCATCCCTCATCAGTATATACATATGCATTACATATTTAAAACTTAATCTGAAACCCTCGTTTACGACTGCTGATACATTAATAATCTCGACTACTATATCTTCTGGTAGTAGTCACTGTGGTCATAACTTTTACAACAGCGCATATGAAACAATTAGACACGCAAAGAAGTAACAGCTTGAATTTTGACAATTTAAGCCCAGGATGAAAATTATCAGTGGCTTGCGGCAAGGTCCAGCCTGTCGAAACCCCGTCGAAAATCGATGCTTGAGAATGTCCTTTCGGTTGAATACCTGCACCGCACACCAAGTCTAATCAACAAAGCCAAGGAGACGATTTCCCGATCCTTCATCACCAATCCGCGAAAACGCCGACAGACCACTGACCTTGAATGGGGGTGAGTTCGTGGGTCTTTTGCAGAACCTGAAGCTATTTTAATAATGTATCTTTTGTCTGCTGTCTGGTAGGTGCTACTGAGTCTGAGCATCTAATCCCAGTCGGGCAGTTGTAAGTTAAATGCGCCAGTATCCAAGTTATACATTTATGACAACTTTTCAAGGCGGTAAATACAACGTATCTTCAAGCGTGTCCGTATTCCTTCGTCCAGGGTGACCATATTCTCTCAGACATTTGAGCATTTGCATCATTCCACGTACTCACTGACGTATCAATGCACAAAGATGCGTTTCGTGTGCATCAGGTAGAACCTACGTTTTGCTCTGGTGTGTTTCACTCAGGGTTTTGCATCCGCAAATGGGCTGTGCAGTCAGGGTAGAGCGAAAGTGGGGTATATATGCACACAGGACGCGAGAAATGGAAACTTTAAGTAGGTTCGACAAATAATTTCGAATCGTCTTGTCACTGGGACGAGATGGTAGCAGAAAAAGAGAGACAGGGACTTAGTCTTTACCATCGCGAAGGCATCACAAATTTTCTTAAGAACTAGCTCAGTGCCTCCACAGTTCTTGCATAGGAGACTGTTAACCGAATGGAGAACTATGCCCAACTAGACACTTAGATGAGATTCGATATGAATTTTGTAGTCTGGTCCCTGAGTGCCCAGAGATCAATGCGTTTTCGGCAGTGAAGTAATGACTTCAACCACGTCAATCACTCCACCTAGGCACACTCCAGGTTGGGCACAACCTGCGATTAGGAATGGCTGACTAATGACAATAAGTGAGCCAGAAATGGCCATTCCAGTCTCCCTTGCCTTTGTCAGTATTGTTAAACTCCCAGGTGCTTTGATCTGCTGTGCTGTTATTGAAACCTAGTGAAGCTTGGAGGTAAGAGTGAGTTATGCACTATGGAGGGGTTCCTTAGCTTCCTTGGGGACGATGCTGACCCTCACCTACCTCAGTGGACGAGCTGTGGATGAAAATATGATCAACTGACGCTTAGGCGGTAAGACAAAGAAAAGCGTAACGGTCGGTTAAAGGACCCTGTGGGTTACTCGTTCGCAAAGCAGTGCCATAGTTAATGACTCTTCCTTGAAATCATATAATCAAAGCTTATCTTTGCGTCAAAAATAAGATCATAAGGCTATTTTGAGCAATTCTGCACTTTCAGGCATTTGCGCCTCAAATAAATTGTAGGTTTGAAAATTTTGATCAGCATAGTGATTGAAGCTTATATTTTATGTTGCCGATATGCAGTAAACGTGTTTACGATGAGAATACTCAGGTATAAATTTTGACCCCAGTGAGTTCTATTTCGGAGAGCTATGCAGCTGCAATTTTCACTTTTGTATTCAGCTCTATTATAACTGGAATTTATGAAATGGCAACTTATTGGTTTGTCGGCTTTATATGTTTTGTATATTATACACATGCTACTATGTCTAACAAGTAGTTTGTATTTTGTAATTAATGTAACTTACCTTAATCATGTTACGATTTTGCCTTTGGCGTGATGAGCGGCCAATTATGCCTTAAGTCCAATCATTTTCATGTTGCACGCCGTAAAGTTGATTCTTTCTGCCAAATTCGTCTTTAGCCTATTTTCAGGATGGTGGCTCAACGATGCAACTTTCAATTTTATTATGATGAAAGTTCAGATCTGTGGACTGACGATTAATTTGTGCATGGACGAAGGTTTTTCAAACGTATAATCCGGTTCCCCACATTCTAAACGAATTTAAAGGCCTCACCGGGTTAAATGGCTCTGTTCCACTCTTCCCTATAGCTCACTTACGTTACTCATTATTGTCCTTTGAAAACGCCCAAGACATTTTATCTTATAGCGAATCAATACACACTACTGAAATGACCTTCTCGGTGCTCAATTTCGCCTGACTATGCGACTTAGGGTATTGTGTGTCTGGAACAAGGTGTCCTATCTGAGTATTTTGTAAACATTAAAAAATAGAGGCGGGTTTTGAATATCCATGAATTTTTTTCAGTCTCTAAGGTCAACATCTAATAAAGTATAGCAGCAAATACTGTGACGAGACAGTCGCGACTTCAAGGAATGTTTACAACATTTAGTTTTCATATCTTTTAGCAGTTAAGTGATTGGTCGAACTAGAGCGTAGCGCAATGAGGTCCTTGACACCTATCAGAGAGGTGCTAGGTTTTAAAAGTTCATCCTTCCACTAACTCTTAGTAACCCAATCAGTCTCTACGACGTTCCTAAAACTGTTCAGTCACATTTTTGGAACTCAGGTTACTAAGCTACTTCGAGTGGATATGAATGATGCATCGGAACCCTTTTAGTAGCACTAGTGACATTCCTTTAGTTTACTTTATATAGTCCTTTCACCTGTGTGGTTTCTGTGGCTTGAAGCAGCGAGGATCGGACTGTAACTTCAGCTCGTGGGTAGATTCTGACGTAAGACCAGAAGTCCTAGTTGCCTACCGACTAAATCGGCTCAAGTTTCACGAGAAGAAGTGTATATCCATATTCAGTGAGGTTTTTTATTCGTTTAGATAAATAATTTTGATCTCGTAGAGATGAAGGCAATAGCTGTCTGGTCGTTCAGATGCACACGCTGGTACATCGACGGAGAGGGAAAATTCATTAAGCCTGTCGTTTTCATATAGCGAATTTAGCCAACCTATCCAATTGCCACTCTCCTTCGCGAGTCACTGTCCGAGACACGGCGCGTGGTGAGTCTATCTGCAAAGATGACTGCTTAATGACCGGCGGCAGCAGTAGGTGCTCCGTTCGTTTTTAACCTCTGTCCCACCCCATGCTTATCCTTGTTGGAGATAGCTGCGTAAAACCTGATAGACCGGCGGAAGACTTGCGAAATCTAAGATAACGAGTACATCCTAGCCACCAGCATTCCAAGTTTCAGTCCACTCAAGGGGACGAGGACAAAAAAGGCCAGTCAAAGAGGCGTTTGTGCTGTACAGAAGTTTAATGGTGATCTGTGCCCTCGGCTAGCGGTCAGCTCTAGGCCGGTGAGCGCTCGTCTCTGAACCGCGACTAAGTGGGTCAGGCAAGAGCGAGTTAGTGTCAGATAAGTGAGTTGATTGGATATTTTCATAATTCGCGCACGCCTCCGATTGGCTGTCAGGGAGGTGGAATATGTACCTGTTCCATCTAACTTGAAGAGGCCATCGGATGACAACCCTGAATATGAAGTGGAAATATTCTGTACATAAAATTGAGGGAACGGGTAGAAACCAGTTGACAGCTGGCCTAGAACAAACCTTCGGCGTCTGGAGAGCCCGCATCGCACCGTCACAGTGGGGACTGCGTCACAGCGCCTTAAACGAGAGCATGCATTCGTCGACCTTGAAGTTGATTGGCCGGCTTGGATAGAAGTAATGGGCCGAGAACCGGACTGCAAGTAGGTGCGAGGGACGCAGTTTTGCAACAGGCACTCGGAGCGGAGTCACTAAAAGTGTTCGGATTAGAGTGACTAGGTGAAAATCCGAACGCATGAAGATTAGACCATAGCCACAGCTAAGGTTGTTAAATGACATCCATCTTGACTCAGTATAAGGCGCCTGCCTTCCAAACAGTGGAATCACGTCCACCGGAAATTTTCTAATGACTGCGCTCAGCCAGCTGCGTTTCGATCACGCCGGATCCACGAATGTCAATACAATCATCCGCTTTTAAGCGTGGCCTATGTGACGGGATCGAAAGGCATTCGCGTGCGCTTGAGGTGTCCACAGGCTCGGTCGTAATTTCGTGTATCAGGCTTCCTGTCAGGTCGATGGTTTACGCCATCTACGAGGCTGGCCACAATGCGTTACAATTCATCTGCCGTTTGCATGACTTAGAATTTACTTAGCATTTATATTTGGTTAGCACCGGGAAGGCACTGTCGAAACAAACATTTGTACCGAAAGAAATTATACCAATGTGTGCAGATAAATTGTACAATGGGAAGATAAAAATGTACAGATATTCTGCACAGAAAGATGAGGGAACGGGTTGAAACCACTTTGCAGTCAGAGAAGGGCATGCATTCGTTGACCTTGAAGTTGATTGGCCGACTTAGATAGCATTAATGGGATGAGAACCAGACTGCAAGTTCGGCAAGGCATGAAAAACTTGCCATTTGGTAAAGTCGTGCGCAGATTCTGTGTAATTTTGCCTCGCAATCACAAAGCGGACGCGATGCAAACTATTGTCGCAGGCTTAAAATCTTTGCCTGGAAGGCCGCCAACCGATGGCAGACCTTGTGAATGAGGGTCAGATTACGATGATTCCAGCTTAATGTCGCTTCTAAGGACTACCCCAATTTCTTGCGACCCAAGTTAATGGAGATTTTTTCGCAAATTTGCAGCACGCGTGGACGAAGGTTTTTGATCACATTACACACTGTGCCCCTTCAAGCTGCAGTTTTCAAGATTTTGTCTTGTCAAGTCATCGTTGTGCACTTGAAGCGATGGTGCTTTCCGTCACCTGCAGCGAGGAATATATTTTATTTTTTAATATGTGTAGATTTATGAAGCACCTGCAATCCGTCCACTTGTAGGTCACCGTCTGTCTGATTGCAGGAACGCTATAGATAGATGGCCGGTTATTCGCTTCTCATACGGAAAGTCAGATAGCCGTCCCCTGATTCTCCGTATGTGACCCCTCCATTTGTGTATTGTGGTTGCTACTGTATACAAATCAGTAGACACAGTATCGTTATGTTATTTGTGGCCTAATGTAGGCACGTATTGACAACCTTGATCATTCCTCAGTCAGCCACATATTTTCAAGAGCAGAGGCCATTAATCGTCCGCTGCGTACAGTGTAAATGAAGGTCAGTATAGAAAGCCACCCTATTTGGGATTTCTCGCCCTTTATATCTGAAATTTAACATACTGATACGATGGCATATAACCGGGTCGAAAGACCACGCGGTCAGGGATTATACGCAGGGCACTTTCGTGCGGCCTAGTGTTCCGAGGAGGTCACTTTAACTTTCAAACTTCGTTGCTGCAAATTTCAGGAGTAGACGAGGAAGCCGATGTTATTGTAGCTCGCGGAACCCCCGCCCCCCGCCCCCTCGTTGAATCAGACAGAATCAAACCAACAATCTGACAAGGGCACTTTTTCGCTTCCATATTGTAGATCAGATCTTTCAGCCTTTTTGAAGGTGGAGAAATCAGAGTGGATATCTCTCAACCAGCCCGAATTGAAACCCCGTCGCATCACACAGGAACCCCGGCTACTTCAACCACAGCCGCAACCACCGTATTTTCCCTTCAATGGGTCTCAGTCGCTGTCCTCGGAGGCCACGTGTACAGTTCTGCCCGCGATATGCGGAACTGCTTTCCCCTCCATGAAGTTTGTGAGCGCAGTCACGGACAGGAATAGAGAACGTAGAAAATCCGGCCTGCTCACGGAGAGCATTCTCGAGAAGTTGCAGCTCAACGAGAAACCAGTAAGAGGCAGTTATGGAAGTTATCTCAGGGCACCCGAGGCAACCATAATAGTGGCTGAGGGCGGACTGTCCACTGAACCCACACTGCTACTCTCGGAACCCTCCACAGCAAATGCAAGCAAAGAGTCAAATGCTCTTCAGACGCCCTTGGAAGTCAGTCAAATGGCTACGGCGAAGCCTCCTAAGTCTAATCATGTCCTAATGGTGCGAGAGAACTCGGAGGACACGGAAAAGAAGCCAAGTAGGGCGATGAGTTCGTCTGCCGTACCGACAGCTGGCTACTCTACTCTGTTTCTCGGCAGCGATATTGCACTCAAGGAGGGTTTTAGCGAGCCTACCGGTCAACCACCACCCTGGTTTCCCAAACGGCCTCGGCGTCTAACTGCTGACACCCAACTGGGTGTCCTCTTGAGGCCTGCGGTCCCGGCAGGACAACCACACGTGCCGCCGTCTTTCATGATCGCGTCCAGGGCAACAGCAGATTCACGTACCTCGCTGCCCACCAACCAGAGTGCCAGCAAGCTGGCTGCCCACGTAAAGTCCCGGTCTTCCCTGCAGGCCTTTCTGCCCACCACAAAACCGCGACAGGCAAGGCTGCCATCATTGACTGTGCAGAGCAAAGGTTTCCTCCCGACTGACAGTCTGCATCTAGATGTTCGTCTGCAGGCCGCGGTGCCTGCAAGCCCGACGACAGAAGTCCCAGGAGGAGTTACAGTTGAGCGCTCCCCGGAGCAGAAGGAAAACGAGGGTAAGTTAAGGGCGCAAGTGCGTGAGGGCTCATTCTATGTATAAATCAACTGATTTTATGCGATAGTATTGCCTGCATAGCGTTGACTGGACTAGAAGCGGCAAACTGCTAGCGAACTGGGAACAAACGAAAATCCACCCGTATCTCTAAAGGAAACAGGTGAGGGAGAGTGAGAGAGTAGCATTGAAACATAGGCGGGAAGTGTATTTTATTTTTTTACCGAGGAATTCTTTTGGAATAAGTGATAATCACTGGGGGTCATAATTGATGTGATGACGGCTTAACCATCCACGTCGGAGTCCCTAATGTCCGTGAGTTGGGTGTTGGCGTCGGACCGCGTGGTCAGCCCAATGTGTGTTTTGTGTGGAGTGGCTGACTGGCGGACTGAGAGTCAGGCTGCAATGAATCCTTTTAAATGCGGCCTTTATGGCACTCCCACTCCGTGGGATCCGAGCCAGGTGTGGTGGTACGCCCAGGGGTCGGCTCCGGCCGCGCCAGCCACCTGCGCCCTCTCCCATCTCCGGTTTTCTTGGCTCTGTCATGACATCGGGTTCAGGTGGGGGAGGAAAGAGTGCGGTACCTGCAGCGCAAGGCTACTATCACTTAAAACTAATTCACGCGCAAGTCACCGTCCCTGCACCACCTGGTGTGGAGCATACGGTGGACCTCGTCGAAATCGACGATCGAACTATCGTCGTCGTCGTCGGCGTCATAGTTGCTCGGCCATTTGGACCACTATCTTTTGAGGTGTTTGCCGAATGTGCCTGCCCCACGTGGATTTGCGTGGCTGGTTCCCTCTGCACGGGGTATGGGAACGCGAGGTCGTAGCGCTTGTTGGTAGACTGCCGCCTGAGAACCATGACTCACCTATTTGCGCCTCGCGCGGCTGTCACCTCTGCAACCAGCAAACTAATGCTTTTTCGCCCTCTCAACACTGCTGTTTGCTTAACCGTTTGCATGCGGAGTAATCTCCCTGTTTCTCCGACCTAGCTGCGTTGTCTACAACCGCATTCGTTGATGAACGCTCATCGATCGCTTACAGAACTCACTCGTCACGTTCTGCCGTCAGGCTCACTCTCTGGGTCCGCCAGCAGCTGCACAGTGGCGAGTAGTGGAATATGCAGATGAATATTGCCGAAAAATACTATATATATATATATGATAGTGTGGGGCTCACCGATCTGCTTAAGGAACATGCATGTTCCGTTGTGCCCTGGAGCTCAGACTAGAGCCCTCGCAGGCGGTCGCATAGCGACGTGTAGCATATGATGGAATGGAACCGACAAAGACAAAGGGGAGACCGGAATGGCCATTTCTGGCTTATTAGCCGTCATCAGCCAGTCATACCCAATCCCAAGTGGCACACCTGGGATTCGAACCCGCGACCTTTGGTATTTGGAGTCGAACGCTCTACCATTTTGAGCCACGGGCTCGTTGTTTTTGTCGGTTGTGATCGGGAATATGATGATAGTGTGGGGCTCACCGATCTGCTTAAGGAACATGCATGTTCCGTTGTGCCCTGAGCTCAGACTAGAGCCCTCGCAGGCGGTCGCATAGCGACGTGTAGCATATGATGGAATGGAACCGACAAAGACAAGGGAGACCGGAATGGCCATTTCTGGCTTATTAGCCGTCATCAGCCAGTCATACCCAATCCCAAGTGTGGCACACCTGGGATTCGCGTTCGTTTGTCGGTTCCATTCCATCATATGCTACACGTCGCTATGCGACCGCCTGCGAGGGCTCTAGTCTGAGCTCCAGGGCACAACGGAACATGCATGTTCCTTAAGCAGATCGGTGAGCCCCACACTATCATCATATTCCCGATCACAACCGACAAAACAACGAGCCCGTGGCTCAAATGGTAGAGCGTTCGACTCAAATACCAAAGGTCGCGGGTTCGAATCCCAGGTGTGCCACACTTGGGATTGGGTATGACTGGCTGATGACGGCTAATAAGCCAGAAATGGCCATTCCGGTCTCCCTTGTCTTTGTCGGTTCCATTCCATATATATATATATATATGGCTGATTGAAGCGAATATGCGTGTCCCCGGACATAAATGAGAAGAAAAGGCGATCTCAGGGGCTAAATGTGTATTTTCCTGACGTTTCAAAAGCATACAAGCTTCCATCGTCGGAGGTGAGTATATATATATATTGCTAATAGAAGCGAAGATGTGCGTTCCCGGAAATAAATGAGAAGAAGAGGCGATTACGAGAACGATGGTTATATTGTCCTGACGTTTCACAATCAAACAAGATTTCATCGTCGGAGGAAAGTATTGTACCGCACCTCACGGTATTTATAGGTAGTAAAATTACGGGTAATACGGGATTACTAAGGTTTGTGAAATTTCGTGAGGGAGGGGCCGGGTTGAGGGTGGAGATCCTCAGTCATCATGCTGCTTGATAAGGAGGGCGGTGTTGCACACTTGGCGATCGTCCTTTGCCTGTAAACCGGGTCCGTGGTGGACGGGGGGAGGGCGGGTGATGGCTTGTTCTCAATCTGGTCGGGGGCCGGCGTTCGCGAGTTGGCAGTAGTCGTCAGTGCCCCCATCGACCGAAGCTGCAGTTGCAGGCTATTAATCTTGGTTGCGATTGCACCTCCGTGTGTATTCGCATCTGCCGGATAAGTGGTTGAACTGGCCGAGGCGATAACTGTTCCTTCGTCGGGTCTGGGTTGTGTTGCGATAGCGTGCGTGTGCGCCATGGACTCCCCGATGTTCGGATGCACGTTAGGCCCATGTTCACGTTGGCTCTTTTATCATTGGGCTGCGTCCGGAGGGCTTGGTAGGCCGTAGGAAGCGTCACACAACGATTGATGGAAGTTGTTCCTGTATGCCAGGCCTCGATTGTTTCCCTTGCCACGCGGTAACTTCCCCGACCTAGAATTTTGGCATTCTGGAAGGCGAACGTGTGTCCAGAGTCTGCGCCACAGTGTTCCGCCACCAAAGACAATGGGTTCATTCTTCTTACTGCCCTCATGTGTTCTCTGACTCTGGTTTGTAGCCGTTTCCTGGTCTCTCCAATGTAGTTGACTGCGCAGAAATTGCATATATATATATATATATATATATATATATATATATATATATATTCATACATCTAGTCTCATTAGAAGTGAATTTGCTAAACAAAACTGCATAAGAACTCCACAAAGTCCACGTGTTTACTCAGAGCCATTTATTTGTTAATAAGGGTTAAATGCTGCCTTCCATCGCCTCCATTAGACATACCAGAGCTTCAGAGACGCATCAGCAACTTTGAGCAGACGGCCACGGAAAGTACGGTACTTCGCAGCCTGAGCCTGGAAGTAGCATTGACAACGGACCAGCTGGAAGGCTTGAACACCCTATACCTCAGTCAGCCTGCAACCGTTGTCTTTCCACCACTCCAAATGTCCGAGTCGGTTGAGGGTTCCCTTTCCGCCGACGCGGCCCGGGAAAGACTCAACTTTATAAATAGACTCAAACATCAGCATACGAAAAGTCAATTTGACATCTTAACCGGACCAGCTCTGACAAGGCAGTCCGAGGACTTTAATGATGCCGTTTCGGCCGTGGTGGAACTGGGAGACACGTGGAAACAAATGGTCTTTCGTAAGTTTTCTACATTTGCCGTAACACTAGAGATGGGTTCTTCTGGATGCACACATGCAGCAGGTATGCTATCTCCTGAAAAACATTTTCTATACGAATAGATTACTTAAGTAGGATTGCAGTAGAGCAGTCTACTCCCAAAATATTTCAGTCACGTTCGGATTCCGGTTTTTGAACGAGCTTCTTTCCAATCTTCTGTGAATACAACACGCGGTAAAAAAATGGTTGCTTCAGTGATAGGAGTGCTTCTCGTTGATTTTCGGTGCCCTTCATATTTTTTCTCTAAAATATGCACAAAACTATTCTCTCTCGTACTCATTTGGTAGAACAATATGTCTTCCTTTAACGTTAAGTTTGAAGAAAGGGTATCTGTAGGTTAAAAAAATCTTTTCTTGTTCCGAATATTTTTGAACCTGATCCACAATAATAAAGTTATCGAAAACCAAGGACAAAAAAATCATACGATAAAAGTAGCCATATTCACATCATTTAGTTTTTGCCGGTGGCCTGAAATAAACTAGTTCAGAAGTCGAAATGAAAAAAAATTTAAAAATGTCTTTTAACAGTTAATGAGAAGGCAAATCTATTGCAGCCTGCAACCGTTGTCTTTCCACCACTCCAAATGTCCGAGTCGGTTGAGGGTTCCCTTTCCGCCGACGCGGCCCGGGAAAGACTCAACTTTATAAACAGACTCAAACATCAGCATACGAAACCGGCAAAACAACAAACTCGTAGAGCAGTGGGTAGAGCTTTGGACTTCTGCCCAACAGGTCGCGAGCTGGAGCCTCGGGCGCCGCAGCACCTGGGGTTGGGTATGGCTGGCTGATGACGGCTAATAAGCCAGAAATGGCCATTCCAGTCTCCCTTGTCTGTGCCGATAATATCATTCTGCTTATATCACTAGCCACTCTGCGGTAGCTGGTGGGGCTATAGAGTGAGACCCAAGGCAGAACATGACGAGTGAGCCCTGTAACCGATCGGTGTGCGTCTTCTTTCTTCATATATATATATGCTTCTAATAAAATATATATGACTAATTTTTGTACTAATGTCCGCATTGCAACTGTCTCTGAAGATTCTTATTCGAGCCCCAAGGCAGAACTAGCCGGGTGCCTTCTGCATCCTGATCCGGCTTATTACCCGGGTTCAAATCCCAGGTAGCGCACGCTTGGGATCATTAAATGCCGGTTATGTGTGCTTCAGTTTTTTACTAACCGTACTCCAAAGCTGCATAGTGTGCCTTCGCTTTCCAGTGAGTTAACGTTTGACAGGCAAAATCGGCCTCATACAGAGGAAAATTATTTTCGTGCAGCTCTTCTGGCCATGAATGCTGTACAAATGTTTCATTCAACTTCTTAATGAGCGTCCACTTTAAAATTCTTTATGCTGCGAGACCCGTAGTCGTGCTTAACGTTTCTTTCCATTACAAAATTTAGTTTCCCGAACGGCAGCGGAGTATTCAAAGGCAATGCATTTAAGGGTTCCGGAAAATACTGTCAGGCCCTCATTCTTTGATATTCGAAAAATAAAGCTCGCCGCGACATTACCAAGCGGTTAGTTTGCATCTTAAAATTTTCGTTTAATTTTTATACCTCTGTTATAAAATATGTGTTAGTACTAGGAAGGTTAGAAAAAATATTTGGCAAGCATGTGCAATTAAGAAAATGAAAACTCAGTTTTAAATCAGCAAAATGTCTGGCATCTATAAATTGCCTTCTAATCTATAAACGAGCGAGTTTATTTGCCGACCCCAGAAGCCATTTTGGTGGACGTTCAATTGATCTTGTATTTACCTCGAGGTGGTGCGAATAGGTAGGTCATCATCGGCCGCGTAAGTACATATGAATTTCTCAAGACTGAAATACCCTTTCGAGTAACCAGCTTCTGTGAGGCGTTTTGAGAACTTAACGTTCGATGCAGCGTGGGCCAGTAGAACGAAGATTCTGACGTGTTGAAAAATCCTACTATTCCATAATTTTATGCCGGTATAAAAAAATACCTCACGCGTCTTACTTTGGTAATCCTGAGTGCGTTCTTAGGTTTTGTATAGGGCGACACAGTAGCTCAACACCTAACTGAATCGTTAGGCCAAACAAACTCGCTACATCGTTCCTTACCCTCTAGAGGGCTGAGCAGTCGAGAGAACCCACAATATATTTAACTCTGATATAACTGCTACTTAAACTATTACAGTAACACATCAAGATAGTAAATTGCCCTAGAGAAGCGTTGCTAACTAGGACACTTCTCCTGTTGAATAGGGATCGCCGGCTTTAGAAATCACAATTTACCCAACCTAACAAGAAAGTAAAGTCAAATATAAGAGACTACGGAGATGTACTGACAATGTGTTAATTGCATATCTGACTGACATACATTCCTTCGCCCTCCAGTGGAGATGACAGCGGATCTTGTGGGCCTGATAAACAAAAACGGAGAGTACGTACAGACGGTCCTGTTACCGAGGTGTGATGAACAGCTCAACTTAGTCAAGGAATTACAGGTAAAGTTTCCTTCACGCCCCAGTTGTAACAACCATAACATAGTGCTTACGTTCAACTTTTACTGTATTCTAAGACCTGTAAACCAACGATCAAATATATTTTAAACTGGGTAAAATTACCTCGGTTGGATTTTTATACTGAGTAGCAAGGAAGATCCAGCAAAGATGATTCCCGTAGAGTACCCTGTTGCCTTTGGGTAACTGCTCTTTCTATTCAGCTACATTCCTCCCGCTGAGAAATCGACCTACTCAAGTAGTGTAGAGTTTTGCCTATTTATCTGCTAGGTCTGCGTAAATTCACTCACGTTTCTCATAAAGTTAACTTGCAATAGCTGAACTACCGGGAACTGCGCCTAGTTAAAATTCATACATAATAGAATGTTGACATCTGAGAGTCTTTTCCCTGGGTTGTGTGCATCAGAAAAAGGCCAATCACAACGTCAGTATTGCGCAGTTCCGTACTATATACCATAGGAACCATGCTCAACGTTTCACTTCAAATGCTTGCATGGTCAGAAAGGGGTGGATTTTTGTTTTCTAAAGATCGGTGATCACGGAATTTGTAAAACAAAAAAAACTAAAATCTCTGTAACGCAATCGATGTATTCCTATTACTTGTAAATCCTACAACGTAATTCGGAAATATTGAATTTGATATGAGTGAGCGGAGGAAATTTTCTAAGGACATCACTGCAATTGGTAAAGAGGCATCCATAGAAGTATTATTAAAAGAAAAGAAGTTCTTTGGGAAACTGTCAGAAAGTTTATTGGGGAAAAATTTCGATGCTGTTAACCCAGGTCGTCATCAGGTGTAAAGTAGGTGTGCACATCACTTCCAATTTCAAACGTCAATAATCGATAATGCTTAGTATTTTCTGCCAACGACTGTCATTGTGGGGTGAACCCACAGTTGGATTGGCTGTCATCTGTTTCAGCTTTATTTCAGTTTGCCGTTCACAGTGTCCAATTTGATATGTCAGTTAATGCATGAGTCGTCTGGGTAAATGGCCTCCAAAAAATCTCGGCCTTTCTTAGATGCAGAGGAAGCAACAATGCGGGTTTTGTTGAAGGCATATTTGTGCCCACTTTCCAGCATATGCATGGCAACTTGAGACAGGTGGTCCCGCCCCTTACTGCCAATTGATGTTCCTGTATAGGTGTGGAGGCCGAATTTCCCGTCTGACCACATTACACCGCATTGGAACGGTTACATTGAATTCTGTACGTGACAGACGTCTGATGATGGAAACGAGGGGGTTTCTGAAACGTCAGTCCAAATACATTCCGGTCCATGAACTCGTCCCTTCCTCATCATCTTCTTCGGGGGATGATGATGATGATTATTATTATTATATATATATATATATATATATATATATATATATATATATATATATATATATTGAATGGAACCGACAAAGACAAGGGAGACCGGAATGGCCATTTCTGGCTTATTAGCCGTCATCAGCCAGTCATACCCAATCCCAAGTGTGGCACACCTGGGATTCGAACCCACGACCTTTGGCATTTGAGTCGAACGCTCTACCTTTGAGCCACGGGCTCGTTGTTTTTGTCGGTTGTGATCGGGACTATGATGATAGTGTGGGGCTCACCGATCTGCTTAAGGAACATGCATGTTCCGTTGTGCCCTGGAGCTCAGACTAGAGCCCTCGCAGGCAGTCGCATAGCGACGTGTAGCATATGATTGAATGGAACCGACAAAGACAAGGGAGACCGGAATGGCCATTTCTGGCTTATTAGCCGTCATCAGCCAGTCATACCCAATCCCAAGCGTTGGCAATTACTTTAATAGTTTTTATTTCGAGCAAGTTCTGGTGTTTTCCATATAGTGTATCTTGGATTACCCGAGGGGTGGTGTGCCTATTGGTCAAGGCTGTATCAGCCGACGGGTGGCACGTTCACGTCGCGATTAGGCGGCGGTGGCAGTTCGACCGTCGATTTCGACGAGGTCCACCGTATGCTCCACACCAGGTGGTGCAGGGACGGTGACTTGCGCGTGAATTAGTTTTAAGTGATAGTAGCCTTGCGCTGCAGCTACCGCACTCTCTCCTCCTCCCCCACCTGAGTCCGGTGTCAAGACAGAGTCAAGAAGACCGGAGATGGGAGAGGGCGCAGGTGGCTGGCGCGGCCTAAGCCGCCCCTGGGCGTGCCACCACACCTGACTCGGATCCCACGGAGTGGGAGTGCCATAAAGGCCACATTAAGAAGGAGCCATTGCAACCTGACTCTCAGTCCGCCAGTCAGCCACTCCACACAAAACACACATTGGGCTGACCACGCGGTCCGAGTTATCCCGTCAGTTGGCAACCTTCCAAGCCACGGCTTTTAGCGCACCGTGATAGTTTCAAGCGCGTCAGATTGTTTATAGTGAGGAAAATACGCTGAGCTCTCGACCTCACTCTCTCCCCCACCCCCACAATCAGACTACTGTCCGAGCCAGTCAGTTGCCTGATGTGGGAGTGGGCGCATTGGCTGACGGATCGGCGTACCCGTCTTCGCGCGCCACAGCACGACCTGGCCCCCATAACGCACACACCAGGATTCACAAACTCAGGGGATATGGAGCAGCCATCGCCGTCTGACTCCCAGTTCACTGGTCAGCCACTCGACACACACAGCACATACACTGAGCCGACGGCGTGGTCTGGTGGAAGCGTCAGATTGGCAGACTTCCCAGCCACGGTTTCTAGGAAACCGTGATATACTGTGGTAAATGGTGATTGTGAGAGTGTTGTCGATGCATTGGTGTAGGTAGTGTGCGCTGATGTAGGTTAGCCTACGGTGGTTTACCGGAGGTTGTCATGGAGGCGCATGTGTCCTAATAGGCCCATGCGGTGTGTAAATGTGCAAAAGCAGTTAGGGCAGTGAAGGCGGGCACGTCGACTGTATGTCGGAGCCCCAGGCACTGGTTCACCAGCCTCCATGCGATGGATTCGCAGGTGACCGACCAGGCCGATGCGTGAGTTGAAGTTGCGGGTTCAGTGTGGGCAGGAGAAATCGGTAGAGGCTGGGAGGATGTCATTGCTGGTAGTGGGGGTGGCAGGGGCACTAAGAATGGCAGGAGCGGAGGGTGTGCATGGTGTATCGGTGTTGTCGGCATTGTGGTTAATTCCGCTGTTATGGATGCGCATGTGACCGAATAGGCCTATGCGATGAGTGAATGCGCGAGGACAGTGAGGGCAGTGGAAACGACGACCTCTGCTGTGTGATGGTGCTCCAGGCACTGGCTCACCGGTCTCTGTACGATGTATTCGCAAGTGACCGACCAGGCCGATTCGTGAGGTGAATGTGCGGTCGCATTGAGTACAGCTTAGGAGAGATTCCCCATCGCTGATGGTGGTGGTGGTGGTAGTGAAGGCGGTGGTGGTTGCGGTGGTAGGGGTAACAGGCGATGAGTAGATGGATGTGGTCTCTGTGATGGTGGGAGCAATGGAATTGATGACAGGAGTGAGGGTAGGGGAGTCAGAAGGAGGGTTAGCAGAATTTGACGTAGAAATTGGAATTGTCGGATTGTTTGTGCATTGCGTCCGAAGATGTCCAACCAGGCCGATTCGCGCGCGGAAGATGCGTTGACAGCGCGGGCACGTTGGCAGGGCCTGGGCATTGGCGGTGTTGGTCCGGGGCGCTGGTGACTTTCGTGCCGCTCTTTGGCCTTGGCAGCGGCGATCCGGTTGGCCTCATAGATCGCTGAACCAGTCTTCACTGATCTTCTCCATGCCGGTCTATCCTGGGCGAGGTCCTCCCAGGTCGCAGAGTTGATTTGCAGTTGCTTCAGCGATGTCTTCAAAGTGTCCTTGTAGCGTCGTTTTTTTGACCTCCCCTGCCTGCGAGAACCCGTAGCGACATCACCGTAGAAAAGTCGTTTGGGTAGTCGCTCGTCGTCCATTCTTACCAGGTGGCCGCTCCATCGCAGTTGCACTTGCCTCAGCATGGCATGGATGCTGAGGATTCCGGTCCGCTCCAGGACTTCCGTGTCCGGGATCCTGTCTTGCTATCTCAGCTTCAGTATTCTGCGGAGGCAGCTGAGATGAAAGTGATTCAGCTTCCTGGCTTGGTTCGAGTAGACGGTCCAGGTTTCCGCTCCGTAAAGGAGTGTCGACAAGACGACGGCCTTGTACATCTTCAGTTTGGTGTTCAGGTGAATACCGTGGCGATTCCACACGGAGGACTGCAGCCGGCCGAAAGCCTGACTAGCTTTGGAGATCCGTTGGGCAACCTCGTCATCGATTCTCGTGTTGCGCGACATCGTGCTTCCTAGATAAGCGAAGGTTTCCACGTTTTTTTGAGTAGAGCACCGCTGACATAGATTCGAGGAGCATTGTATTGTGCGCTGGGTGGCGGCTGGTGCATGACAACTGTTTTGGCTGTACTGATTGTTAATCCAAAATCGGCGCAGCCTCCGGCGAAGAGGTCCATGCTCCTTTGCATGTCCTCCTCTGTCACGGTGTTAAGGGCGCAGTCGTCCGCGAAGAGCGAGTCATGGACTGTAGTCGTAGACACGCGCGTTGGAGCCTGCATACGCCGACTGTTGAGAAGGTGCCCGTCAGTTCTGTAGGCGATGCGGATACCAGGCTGCTCATCACGGTAGGCGTCCATCAGCATAGCCGAGAACATGAGACTGAAGAGGGTGGGGCCAGTACGCAGCCCCTGCTTCACCCGTTGGTCACTGCGAATGCTTCGGATACCGTCCCGTTGTCAGTGACGCGCGCCGTCATCCCGTCATGAAGCTGACGTACCATGTGCGTGAACCGCTTAGGACAGCCAAATTTCTGCATGACTTTCCACAGTCCGTCACGATTCACCGTGTCAAAGGCTTTCGTTAGATCCACGAAGGTAGTGTATAGGTGAGTTCGCATCTCCTGACACTTCTCTTGTAGCTGGCGGGCGGCAAAGATCATATCGGTTGTTCCGCGGTGTCGGCGGAAGCCACATTGGCTTTCCGGGAAGCAGGCCCTGCTCTAGGTGACCGTTAAGACGATTGAGAAGGATACGGGCGAAGATCTTCCCCGGCGATGTTGAGCAACGAGATGCCTCTGTGATTATCACAGAGTTGCCGGTTCCCCTTCCGTTTGTAGAGATGGACGATGGTCGCGTCTTTGAAATCCTGAGGAACTTGTCCTTGGCGCCACATCTCCTGGAAGAGTGTTGTGAGTTCTGCCATCAGCCGGGGCCCACCGTGCTTGTAGACTTCCGGTGGGATTGCGTCGGATCCCGGTGCTTTTACCGCTGGAAATCTGCTGCACGGCCCGGATGGTTTCTGGTAGGGAAGGCGGCAGATCCAGGTCATTGTTCGTGTCCACTTGAGGGAGCTGGTCAATGGCAGCATCGGAGATGGCTGATGAGCAATTATGACACTTCTGAAGTGCTCGGCCCAGCGCTTCAGAATTTGCGATTTCTCTGTCAGCAGTGTTGTCCCATCAGAGCTGAGCAGCGGTGCGGACCCCCTTGATACACGGGCCGTAGATGGCCTTGATGGCTTTGGAAAAAGTTTTTTTCATTTCATTGCGGTCCGCATACCCCTGGATTTCCTCAGCCTTTCGGATCATCCAGGCATCCTGCATCTCCCGCAGCCGTTGTTGTACAAGGCGCCTGCATCTGAAGAAGGCTGCTTTGGTGGCGTCAGTCCGAAGGTCCATGTAGGCTTTGTGTAGTCTATTCTTCTCCGCGAGTAAGTTGCTGATGTCGGCGTCATTGTCGTCAAACCAGTCCTGGTGTCGACGGTGTGCGCGTCCGAGTACATCGAGGGCGGTGGACTGGATGACATTTCGCAGTTGACACCATCGTGTCTCCACGGTAGCGTTATCATCTGGAGCATGCAGGTCCTCCAGTTTCTCGGTTATTTGGTTGCTGAAATCAAAAACAGTGAGCAGGCAAATTTAATAAAAAGAGTATTTAACTTACATGGCGGCCTCTTACCTTGGGGCCTTCGTCGGGTTGCAGTCGGAGCCTCATCTGGGAGATGACGAGGCGGTGATCTGTCCAACCATCGGCATCGCGGATCGCCTTGGTTACCAGCACGTCCTGTCGATCTCGCCTCCGACCGAGAACATAGTCCAGCAGATGCCAGCGCCGCGACCGAGGGTGCATCCACGTGGCCTTCTCCCGCGTCGGAAGGCGGAAGAAGGTGTTGGTCAGCAGGAGACGGTGTTCCGCACACGTGCGCAGAAGAAGGAGGCCATTATCGTTACAGCTACCGAGACCGTGGGGACCCAGCACTCCCCTGCCAGGCAGCGTGGTCCGTCCCGACGCGGGCATTGAAATCACCAAGGACAATTAACTTGTCCTCTTTCGGCACAGTCGCCAGCAAGGCGTGCAGGTCCTCGTAGAATTTGTCCTTCGCCGCATCAGAGCTCGTCATTGGGGGAGCGTAGGCGCTGATGATGGTGGCGAACTGGTCTCCCCGAAGAGGCAGGCGGAGGCTCATCAGGCGATCATTGATACCCCTGCGGCAGACAGGGCAGACGTCCCACGATGTCGTTACGAATGGCAAAGGCAACACCAGCGTCGCGTCGCTCTGCCTTTGGCCGGCCGCTCCAGAAGAAAGTGTAGCCGGCCCCCACCTCCTCCAGCTGACCCTGTTCAGAGAATCGGGTCTCGCTGAGAGCAGCAATGTCCACCTTGTAGCGCACCAGTTCCCGAGCGACTAGCGCCGTCCTCCGTTCCGGCCGGTTGCTCTTAGGATTGTCTAAAAAGGGAACGAACATTCCAGGCTGCTAGTGTGAGTGGACTCACCCGAGCAGCCTGGAGAGTATGGCGAGGGGGATGGGGACGGGGGGTATTGTTGTTTGTTTGAGTTTTACGACCGCGTAGTTTTGCGATCTGAGAGCCGCGGCCGGCTGCAGAAGACGTGAGAACCAGCAATTTTTTAGGGCACATTTTTCTAGCCCCTTCCTCCGCGAGGAGGCAAGCAGTGCTATCCCTAAATAGGGCTGCTCGGACATCCCAGACGGCTGCCGAACTCCACTATGGGTCACGGTTTTGTTTTTAGTGGGAAGAACGACCCGAGTTAGTCTGGGCCGCCTACGGGGTTGCTGTCGCCCCCACCGTAGGACTTTTTGAGAGGGGGAGGTGGGAAGTTCGGGAGTCAGGCATACCGGGTGTGGAGGCACACACAACACCGGAGACCCTCACCTGGTTTAGCCCGCCGGTCGTGACGGTTGCCCGGGGTGTGGCCGCTGGGAAGAACCCAACTTCGAGGAGCCACAGGTGAGAGTTAGGTACCAGTTAGAGGCGGCCACAGGAGCATTCACCACCTGTACGAGACAAATGGAGCGACCAAATGCTATCTGTGTAGTGCTACCCCTAACTAGTACCCCTACACCCCGGCGGCGGTAATTACCTGAACGCACCTGTGTATCCAAACGGAAGTCGGTCAAGTGACTACAAGCCAGCGCGCGTGGAACCACTCACTGCGCGAGCGAATGAACTTGAGACAGAGGCTTCGAACAAGGACGCCTGAACTCGAAGTTTTGGCGGTTTGGCATCTTGCATTACCAAAAATCCAGTTTTTTGCAGGCTCTGTATGTAAGCTAACCTATTATCGCATGTGTTTCAGTCATGTGTTGCAAGCATAGCAGAACTCCGCCCGAAGACAATCAACCCAACAAAAATTGTCCAACTTCTCGGCATGTCTCTGGGGTCTCGAGAAGAGCGGACTGTTCTCCCAGGAGGACTTACTGAAGACGAGTACAAACGTCGACTCAAGAGCCGCCTTCTTGTTCTTGGTATGTGCCCAGCGGAATTCAAATTTTCAGGATCGAACATCGGACTCCGTTCGCTTGCAGGCTCTAAACCGGGAGAGTGATATCTGAGAGGCAAACCTAGTTCTCCCAGGGGCTTACAGAAGTCCACCATTAAGGTGGTGGTGGCAAAGTCATTTCGTCATCCTAGTGGATAAAATATTTTGAGCGGTTGCACGCCGACGTTACTCTGATCTGCCCCTGACAAAGATGATATGATGGGGAGCTTTCGGCCGAACGGTAGATTTATGGTGCCAAATTTGCCTGCTGATCCTGTGGGCTTAACAGGCCTGCCATCCTGTTGTCCTGTCGGCGATGTTGGTCTGGGATATAAATGAGTGAATTGGGCAAGGATTAAGCATGAAACAGTTGTTTTGTCCTTTCAACCTCACCAATGCTGCCCTAGTAATATTAAAAATCAGTCTGTGTCAATTATTCTTTCGAGAATTCAGGTAAATATGTAGGTTCGCCAAACAACCAAGCCCATGGACCTCTTGCTCACCCGAAAATAACTGCCTGTACGACATGAGAATAAGCATATCTTAACTACATTCTAAATATATGTTTACTTATTTGATTTAGTAGCTTTATATGCATTAAAAATAATATTTCAGGTTTGTGGCGTTCACAATGCATTCTTCCTTACCTATCTAATTGGGTTCCAGTTGCCGGAGTTGATCCCAGTTGTCTGTGTTGTTGCCTAGCGGAGACAACTCATAACTCTGATATTCATGGTTGATAATTTTGAATACTCAAATGGAAGCGACTATGCGAGCCCCAGGTTCTTGTTGCAAAGAAGATAAACGCGCGATCACGTGCTTCCTGACTCGTACAGGAGGCCATCACCAGAGACTACGAGCATGCAACAAAAATGACCCAAGTGGGATTAAGCTCATGGCTCCCGGTGTGGCCTTGTAGCTCAGTTGGCTAGAGCGTTAGCTGTACTAAAGCCTTCCCCTTGCTGATGTGGGTTCGAATCCCGCCGTGGCAGCTGAGTTTTTCACAAGTGGTTCAAGGGAATAAAAATGAGTTGCTTTGTAGTCCACCAAAGAGGAAGGGGGATGGTGTTCATGTTAAGGCTGAGTTCACACCATCTCACGGCGTCGTGAAGGCTAGCGTTTTCGGCTGGGCATTGGGCCGTGCCTCTTAGGCGCGTGAGCTACGCGCGTGATAACAGGGCAGGTTATGTCAACGTGTTTGTTCTTGTACCATCTTCTTGCTGGCTCGCGCCATTCCCCGAAATTATATTCGTGGTCTTCCTCCAGGTTGTGATAGCGATCTGAGACAGTGGGTTGCCTTTCCGTACTGCCTGTTTTTGATCCATTATGCGCGATCCATCGTCCGGTCTGCCCTGGTGAGAACGATCAGGACAAAGTATTTGCTAGATGACATCAGATTGCTCACAGTCTCTGATAATGGCCTCCTGTACGAGCCTGAAAACTCAGACAAATACATGTAATCTCCCAGTGATCACGCGGTTATCTTCTTTAAATACACGAAGTTTATAAAATCGCACTGTTGTGGTCCGAAATCCGGGTTATACGTGAAATGATGATGGGAATTGAATTAAAGTGATTGATTTGGAAAAGACTGACTGTCAGGTGACACGGGGACGAGCCAGTAGCTGAAGGAAAAGAAAAATTATGTTACGAAAACGTCCACCTCTATATTTTGGCAATTAACGTTTGGGTTTAAAGCTAGGGTCAACAGTTTGCGGCGAATAAGATAGCGAGTGAACCCTTACACCTACAATAATCAGTGGGCAGTGGAAAGGCACCAGTAGGAAACGGGTATTTTGCAAATAAATTTGGTGGGAATCAGAGTCGTCGACCTGCGATCAGCTTTGAACCTACGTGAGGATGTCTCATGAACAAGTATCATTTCCGTCAGTGTCAACTTGTGAGTTGATTGAGTGATTACGGAACTTGCGGTTGCCTGTGATTGGTTGTCCTCGAGGCCGAATATGAGCACGCTCCATCCACTCAAATGCCCTGATTAAATTATTCCTAGCGCGACCTATCCGATGAGTGGCAAAGTTATTCGAGCTTGAAAAACTGCAGGTTCCCGAGGCTCGCAAATTATATGCCCGGTGGTTTCTCTAGAGTCAAATCACACAATACTGCATATTGCTATGAAAAGGTTTCACGGTGTGTTGTCTACTGATATACATCGTCAATCTATAAATTAGCAACAGATTGTAAGGGACGGCAGAAAATAAAGGATATTTTTTTATGCAAGTGTACGTTTACTGACAATCCAAAGAATGAAGTGGAACTGACAAAGACAAAGGAGACCGAAATGGCCATTTTTGGCTTATTAGCCGTTATTAGCCATTCATACCCAATCCCAAGTGTGGAAGTTGTTGTTTGACCCGAACGTGCTAATATCAACAATTTTCGACCTCCGTTACCCGCCTGAAAAATTTTAGGAATTGATATCTGCTGTCCAAAGTAAGTTTCATCGTGGTTCGTCGTATGGGTGTTGCATGGGGGAGATTAGGTAGAGGTGTGACCGCCTGTATTTGCGGGGTCCAAACGTGGACGTCTTTATGTAGCCCTCCCTCGTAGCAACTTATTCTGAGGTTTCAAGATTGCTCTGAAGGGCATCAGTTAATGCCTCATTGTGTGGTGGGTCGTTGAGATTTGTAGTGCCTAAGCAGTACTTTTGCTCAGTGCACTATAATTATCCGGTCAAGTTCCATTTTGGCGGCGAAGGGGAAAGACACTAGTAGAAATAGTGTATTCTTGTACAGAAACGAAGTGGTGGTCAGATGCCCCGATGCGCTGCAAGCTCTGGATTTGCGCAGGTGTCTATTCGCTAGGGGTTGTGGACACGGGTGAGGAAACATGAGGTCAGAGTCAGTTATTGGCGGTTTCACCGGTCGATGGATTGACAGCAGTTTGTGATTGGCTGTCCAATGGCTCGCGAATTGCGATCACGTGACCTCTTGCGCGACGTGGGTCGCAGAGGCGGAAGGCGTTCCAGATGTTACAGGAAAACTGAGTTAGCCCAATAAGTTTTACTGTCTCGAGAGAGAGCGCACAGTACCGGCAATCGCTTTCGTAAGCCGAGTGCCATATGTTCAGATTTTTAGTCCTGGTGCCAGGTGCTTGCGTGCGCCTGCGCTTTGTTGGCCTGCAGCCAATCAGTAAAGGGTGACGCTTTCGTCACGCGGGCCCGAACGGTGCAAGCGGGTAGGCAGCTGTTCGGGAGTAGACTGCTGTGAACCAAAATTCGTCTTGTCACAATACCGCTAAGGCTTGTGGGTCCCACCTGAAGGTAGCACAGTCGTATGATCCACCATTTTTTTGCTTAGAGCGCAGACCGGCTTACCTTACACATACACAGAACTGAGAGTTGAGAGCTGATCCGCCACCCATTGCTCGTGGAGCCGCCGCACCGCCTGCATTTATTTCCTCCTCCCGGATGTGAAATGTGATTGCAGGAGGGTCCTTCGATCGAAAAGCTTGCTGTCGCGGCCACTTAAGTCGCCGGGAAACCTTGAACTCTACAACCGTCAGGCCCGGTCGCGAATGGTGAATGCCAGTTGAGATAATATTCCATTTTATACTGAATAATTGGAGAACCGGTTGGAGCAAGTTCGCAGCCGGAAGAGAGTACGGGAGGAGTGAGGAAGTCGTCAACGCACGTTGAAAGATAGCTCGCCTGAGTCGGTCTTGGAGCTCATTGTGCGGCACAGACAGCCGTGATTGGCTGAGAAGTTAGCTGCCACTAGTGCACACGTGCGAGTACTCGCGGGAGACACAGCATCGCAACAGGCACCCGGTATAGGTCCACAGAGAAATTTGTTCATTTTAAAATGGGCAAGCATGCGCCAGAAAGCAGGCAACACTGGTTTACTGTCCAAGGTTCTTTGACGATGAACAAGGTACCCCGGCACTAGATTGCCTTCTAGGCTGTGAAATGCACCCACTCCCACCTCAGACACCTGGCCGGCTCGAACGGTGGTCTGATTGTGGGGGTGGAAGAGAGAGAGAGAGAGAGAGGTCGACGGTTCAGCGCATTTTCCTCACTATAAACACTCTAACGTGTTTGAAACTATCACGGTGTGCTAAAAGCCGTGGCTTGAAAGGTTGACAACTGACGGGACAACTCGGACCACGTTGTCGGCCCAGTGGGTGCGTTCGTGCGCTATGGACGACTGGCGGACTGAGAGGGAGGCTGCAATGGCTCCTTCATAATGGGGCTTTTATGGCACTCCCACGCTGTGTGATCCGAGCCGCCCCTCTCTTCTGTTAATGTATTCTTGTTTAAAGTAGGACCACAGTGCATGGGCCTGCGCCCTCTCCCATCTCCGGTTTTCTTGACTCTGTCTTGACACCGGGTCCAGGGGAAGGAGTGAAACAGAGAGTGACGTAGATGCAGCGCAAGTCTACTGTCACTGTAACCCAGCGCGAGTCACCGTCCCTGCACAGCATACAGCGGACATCCTCGAACATGACGGTCAAGCTTCTCATGAGGCGTTTTGTTCTTTTTTTTTAGTGCCCCGACTGTACATGAGAAGGAACACAACCCTTGACATGGCCACCTCCCTAGTAACGAGGCTTTGCGACGTAGCTGCCAAAGTTACTGCCTACCTCATCGGCTGCGAGCACACAAGCGCAGCCATGGGCTACCGCAGTAAGTCAGTCTGATTTTCTCGAAGATGTTGTTCCCCTAAATGGGTTTCTAGCGTCTTCTTAACTTTTTTTGCTTCATTCCAATGAGGAGTAACTTATCGGCAAGTTTGGCGTAAACAAAACTGATAGATAGCTGATTTCGAGAGACAAAAGATAAAAAGACGGTATGTACGCCCTAAGTGTGTTTAAATGCACTGCTAAAGCCTACATCACAAGAGCGCACGTTTAAAAGGCCAACAATTAGTAGCTACAGATGGGTGAACAATGAAAACCACGTTCATTTGTCAGTTATGCAAGACAAACTGATCCGAGCACAGGATGAACAATTGCATTCAATAAGAAATTGTGGAGGATGTATCTAAAAGCTCTGACCCGTATAATGATCGCGATTGAAGATATAATAGAAGTTGATAAAATTACTAGCCGAACCCCCTAACCATAAACATAGATAAAACGCCTAACCCTAAGCCGAATGCTAATCGTAATGGTAAACACATAAGGAAGACAGGACCGGCAATGTGCGAAAGTGAAAGGGATTTTGTCAGGTGCTGGAGTTTTTGACTCTTTTCGGATCATGCAGCATAGAGGGAACTTTTATCGTTTGCAGCTGGTGAACGAACAGTTGAGAAAGTCGCCAGAAAATGGCTGTAGAACAACTACTTTATCCTTGCAAAGGACAATGGGTTTCAATCAAAACAATATTCTAGTATTGGTTGTGCAGTGGTAATTTGTATAAGACTGCCATTTTAACCGAAAGGAGCCAAATGGCAAGTTTCAGGAAACAGTTCTTCCGATGATTTTTCATTTTGGACCCGTGGCTCAGGGGAAGAGCAGTGAATTCAATAACCAGGACTCTGGGTTCGAATCCAGCGTGCCCCAAGCCTGCAGTTGGATACAGACGGCTGATGACGGCTAATAAGCCAGAAACGGCTTTGTGATCACCTTTGTCTTTGTCAGTGATTACCCTCTGCTAGTTCTCATTTTATATGTCATACTTTTACAATATCAGCTAGTGACACATTCAGCTTATATTTCTGCAGGCTCCTTGTATATTTGGAGGAAGGAGAGGTTTCGCTTTAAAAGCTTGGAAGTACAGCTTAATAAGGTTGTAGTTTAGAATATTTAGCATACGTAAACGTTCATGAATTACAATATGCTCTTTATTTAATCATTTTCCTTAATTTTAAATAAGATCGCACGAAAACCCCAGAAAATTCAATGTCATGCACTCCCGGAAGTACAATTTATTTTATACAAGAGATATTCAATTATGATATACAAGCCTTTTAGCGAAAAAGTCCAAATTACCCATTTAACTCCATCCTCATATTTCTGTTTTTCTACCTCCGGTGATGCGTTTAAGCTCTTAGCTGGGGTATGAGACAAGCATACACATCTCATCTCCGGAAAACGCCCTTCCAAATCAGAAATATTCGTTATTTTCACTGCAGTTGACATTGGCAGTCCTCGCATCGTCAAAATGGAACGCCCAGGAGTGCTCCATAGGTTAACTGCTGAGCACTTATAAGCAATGTTTATCTGAAGGACTTGATAAGCCTATACTAAGGTTTTTCGTCCCCCGCAGGGTCCAATCAAACATACCATCTAAGATATGACAGAATCTCCCATGCATTAAGGGCCCTTCAGCGGCAAACAACACACTCTGCAGTTGGACTAGGTTTTTGGAATTTCACACCCTGCCCAAAGCATAGGATAATTAGGAGCTGATTAAATTGTAGGAAGCCGTCAAATTTACTGCATCATATCTCGTGCTTAAACTGCCTTTGTACTTACGCAGGTCAGAGTGAATGCGTGCTCGAATCGCGCATACTCGCGCATAAACTTGCCTTGCAATCGGGTGGCAAATACTGCAATTGGTTGTCCAACCTTCGAAATGGGTCATGAATTTAAGTTTGCTACCATCAAGCTAATTTTCCAAATCAAAAATGGATTGAACTCGGAACCTCCGATAATAATTCAGTTAAGCGATTGTGCCAGCACACAGAGGCATGTGCGGTCACCTCCAACCAACTGCAATTGATCGTTAACGGGTTAATTACTCCCATTACTTTAGATTATGTTGTTGCTGCTTTCACATCTATCCATAAAGACATGCTTCCGGTGTTCAGCCCGTTGCCTTTGTCCTTACTCAAAACTGCTGCGCACTGCGCATTTAGATCTGACAATTGACGTCCTCTTCGATGGTCTCCCTAACGGGAGCTGTTTTTCGGCACCCCTCTGGCTGGCAACAGTGGTATTTCGCTCAGTAAGAATGCGAAAGCCCCCCACGGAACTGCCGGTCCCTGGATCCGGGCTCCTGGCTTGAAAGTGGACTCGCCCAGTCGTACCGGGCCCTCCCAGAACAGCGGCATAGCTCTCACGGACGCCCTCTAGGTCGACTCCTCGGCAGCTCGGGTCAGGTATAAGAAGAAGCCCTGCGACAGATACTGCAGGCTGTAATTGGAGAATTAGGGAGTTCTAGTCAACTGATTAGTATGCTGGGGTCGGAAGTCCTGACGGGAGGCGATGTGGATGCAGACACCCTGAGAAGGTTGCTGCAGTCGGGCCGAGGTGAGGATGTGATACAACGGCTGGTAGACAGTCTTGAAAGTCAGGAAGACATGCTGGCGCCTGCGGGTGCTCAGGCAGCTCTTCTACGACAGCTGCTGATGAGCCTCGGAGCTCAGGAGGACAGAACTGAGTCGAAGACCACCTCATTGAATCGGCTGACTTCAGCTCGTGGGGAAGACATGGATCTACCCACGGGGGTGGGAGACAGTAGAGGAAGTCTTCCAGGGATCCCCGCTGGGGAAGGTAAGTGCACTCTAATGTCCCTATCGGCTTCAACTCATATATTGCTTGGATGTGAAACCCACTGCTTAGCAAAACTCGTTCATGTCGAGCAAGGAAATAAGTATTGTCAGAATTATAGTATATTGTGTCTACTAATCCAATTCTAGGTAGCTGGAAAAAGTAAGTGAATGACGGTTGGGACTACTCATACCTGGACTGAGGTTATTGGACGGTCGCGAACAGGACGCCAGCATTATCATAAATTTAATAAAGTACTGAGTCATCGCTGGATGAGTAAGGATTTAAAAAGTGGGCCCAATTCTCTTTCCGCAATTCTCGTTTGCTTGGTTACTTTCAGGCCCAACAACGATCGTTTGTTAGCGATTACTAACGTCCCGGCTTTGCTACTGAAGCAAATCAGTGTAGTGTATGACTATTATCCGAAGAGCAGGCGGTCCAAGGACGTTCACATACGCTCACCTTTCTTCCACCCTCAACTTTTTAGATAGTGATTCCATGGGTTGAAAGTACGTTTTGAGGAGGGAGATTCGACGCCCGATGGAACAGGCGATGGAAACAGCGAGGATAATCCGGGAGGGTAGCTTCCAGCCGAACAGACAAACAGCGGAGGGCATAGATGATACCTCCGAGGACACCAGGCACGGCTCTTTGCTGTCCGCAGCCAGCCGAGGTGAGTTTAAGTCATAAATTCCCCACCTTTTCCCTAACATTATTGACTTATTGCACGTCCCTCTGATATATGGAGTTTGGTCATTCAAAACCGTCTTTGGATGGAAAAATGAGGGGAATTTTGTTCTGTCTCGCGCATGCACACCCTTCACTGTGTCTCCGTCTACACGTTAACCCTCCAGGTATTCTAACAACCCCCAGTCTCCACAAAGGTTTTTACCCTAAAATGTATTTGACTAGATAAGATGTCTGTCTGCCCATATGTTAGGCATCGTACAGGTTCAAACGGAATTTGTAGCGCGTGCGCTGCCGGTACTTTTGACTCTGAGATACATAGGGTGGTGGCAACCACTTCAGTTCCCTCACAATTGAAGCGGTGGTCGCAATCAACGGCGTGCGCAAACACGAGAGACAAGGGATCGCGTTGGCGGATGGCCAGTTTGTGTTCGTTTATGTGGGTCCCGAGCCGTCGGCCTGTATGGCCTACGTAAGCGCAAGAACAATTCGCACACCGAATCGCGGTAAATAACATTGGTTTGTTGCTCTTTGGGTACGGGATCTTTAACACGTGATAGTGCTGCCTCACAGGAGGACGCTGACTTGTGAGCGATACAGATGCCAAATCGGTCTAATTGTCGGGCGATCGCTCCGAAATGCCCCTGCATGTATGGCAATGAATGGAATTTCCTCGGTACGTCTTCCATTAGAGCTCTGTTATTGTGGTTGCCCGTGACTTCAGAAACAGTATTTCACGAAGCTCATCGGCATCCGTTAGCTCGGAATAGCTGGCATAAATAGGCAAGTTCTTTTAAGTAGATGCTCGCTGTTACAGTACCAGAAGACGCGGTTAAAAAGAGCTCGAACGCAGCTTCATTTGTGGGCAGCAGGATGATTGCCCCATAGTTGACGATTATTTCGGCATTGAGTATTTTCTGTGGACGCTGCTTTGCCAGCTTGCCATCAATCACTTTTTGCACCGTGACGTCAAGAAACGGGAGGATGTCGTCTGTTGCTCCTTCGCGGGTGAATTGTATAGCAGGAAGACACCATTAAGACTTTCATGCAGCCGTTCCACCTCGCAGTTGTTAATGACCACGAAGGTATCATCTACGGAGCGAAGCCACATTTTTCAGCCTGAGGTTTTGAACCACAGCTTCTTCTAGACGTTGTAAGACTAGCCTTCGGCAAGTAGCCCCTGATATCTTTGAACCCATTGGAGCACTCTTGACCTGTTGGTAATGCTTACAGTCGAATCTGACAATAATTTTAAGGCAGAGCCAGAGCATGCCCAAAACAGGCTGCGTTGGAATGTCTATTGGTGTTTTTCTAGACGTCGAGCTACGCTCTCAATTGCCAGGTTATGTGGTATTGAGGAATGCATTAATCAGGACTCTACATTAAGGCCTTTGAATTATTTGAAGAAAAAGCATGCGAGTTGCTGATGCTGTACTGTGAACCATTACCTAGTTTCTTTTAGGCGTTTGAATAACCACTTGGCAAGGTTATAAGTAGGCGATCCAATGAGCGACACTATGATCCTCACTGTGCATCCACTTTGTGAATCTTTTGAAGGTCATAGGCAGGTAGAGTCCGCGGCGCTTATGAGCTTCAGTCTGGTGAGATCATTCTTCTTCTTTACAGATGCAGTCTGTTTTTTCGTTAGATCCTCAGCAATGGGGATGTAGGCCTCCCTGTCATGAAAGGCTTGATTGGCCTTATTAACATGGTCAATCTTGTCCATGATGACGGTTGCACCACCTTTGTCAGCAGCTACAACGATGATACTGTCGCCCGACCTCAGGGAGCGTAATCCCTTTTCTTCTTCCATTGTCAAGGTTTTCTAACGTTTTCTTTTCGAGGAGGCCGGTAGCACAGCTGCGTATATCAGCACGCATGTCCTCAGGGATGGATGAGGTTAGTAGGAGGATTCGATGCCGGCTAAGAAGCTCGTAGGCCTAGCATCGGTATGACTAAACCTTATGCCTTTCGACAGCAGGTTTGTTTCGGCGGAGGTGAGACTCCCTTTTTCGAAAGGTTCACAACTCTTTGTAGACAGGGTACTGTCGTTGATGGGACGGAGAAGAGCTTGAGCTTTTCTTGAAGATCGGCTCGCTTCTTCATACGAGCATCTTTTGTGGTGGCAGTTTATGCGCTGCAGTACGTTTTCGAAAAATATCTTCAGGTAGGGATGAAACGCACCGGGACCTAAGGTCAGAGATAATTGCTTCAAATCGACGAAGACGACTGTGGACGTCAGATATAATCGCACTCAGAACACGAAATCCGTATTTGCGAGCGAACAATCTCCAGCCTCATTGGGCAGTGTGGGTTTAAAGCGAAGAGACTTTGGAAGGATGCCATGATAACGACAGCGATGGAGAAAACTCAGCTGTTCAAGTGTCCCAACTTCTGGTTAGAATAAGCGTTTGACGCCCAAAAATATGTTGAATAGTTGAGGTAGTATGCATTCCGAGATGATAAACGAAGAAAGAAGTTTCGTCGGAAAATAAAAGTTTACTCGTGAATTTTCAAGCTGGTTACACCAACCCGTCGTCAGACGAAATGAGAGTTGGGATTGTCACGATGAAGGGTTTAGGGGCACAGAGGTTACATCGACAGACTGACGCCATGGGGGGGTTAGGGGCGTGAATCCTGTTACGATAGTTGTCGAATGTGGCTTGCGACCACCGATTCAATTAGAGGAGAATGAAGTGGTCGCCATGGCTAGCACCAAACAGGCACGCTAATTTCTCAAAGCTCTGGCACTCCGGCATACACAGTACCGACCGCCACGTCGATTTCTGATGCGCATTCCGAAGGTCTGCGTGCACGGTCCACTGACTTGCGCCCACCTTAAAATCAACAACTGCTTATCCGTGCCCCAGCCAAGTGTATCCCCACTGACTCTGCATCTCCCGCAACGTGACTTGCTATCAAAAACTCTAGCACCCTCCCCTTACATGCGACAGCCATTGTAACAGGATTTAGAGCCCCCCAAACCCCCATGGCGTCAGTCTCTCGATGTAACCTCTGTGCCCCTAAACCATCCAGCGTGACATTCCAAACTCTCACTTCTCATTTCGTCTGACGACGGGTTGGTGTAACCAACTTGAAATTTCACGAGTAAACCTCGATTTTCCGACGAGCCTTCTATATATATGGAATGGAACCGACAAAGACAAGGGAGACCGGAATGGCCATTTCTGGCTTATTAGTGCATATCATTAAATCATACTATCTGTGAACACTCTGATTTCGAATCTGCAACCTTTTGGTATTTGAGTCAAACGCTCACCATTTGAGCCACGGGCTCGTTGTTTCCATCATATGCTACACGTCGCTATGCGACCGACCTGCGAGGGCTCTAGTCTGAGCTCCAGGGCACAAACGGAACATGCATGTTCCTTAAGCAGACTCGGTGAGCCCCACACTATCATCATATTCCCGATCACAAACCTAACAAAACAACGAGCCCGTGGCTCAAATGGTAGAGCGTTTGACTCAAATACCAAAGGTTGCTGGTTCGAATCCCAGGTGTTCCACACTTGGGATTGGGTATGACTGGCTGTTGCACTCTTAGCAACATATTTGTGCTATATATATGGTATGTGTCCTATGACACAACGTTCGTTTTATCGCCGGTAGGTAACTGGCGGGCGGACAAACTGGGGATCGAGGAGATCCTTACCACAGTAGTGAGTGTTACGCACTGCTTGGCTTTATATATATATATAGTATATATATATATATATATATATATATATATATATATATATATATATATATATATATATATAAGCGAAAATACGCGTCCCCAGGCATGAGTCTGACGAGGCGATCCCGCGAACAATAGTTCTAATGTCCTGACGTTTCAAAATCAAGCAAGATTCCATAGTCGGTGTTGGCTCTGTTCGGCGCATCACAGTATTTCTGGGTTCTGAACATGATGGCGTTCTGGGCTAGCTATACAGCTATTCGCGCAGGATGCACTGCAGGGGAGGCGGGGAACTAATAGCTGTCTTGCTGGTAAGTAGTTTTTCTCCCCGCTTCTCCTCGAGCTGTGTCGGGATGGCAAGGTTCATTGATCTCGCTCCGTTTAGTCCGCGTTTTTTTGTCCCACATCCGCATATCTGTTTTCTCGTCCACCATTTGTATCTCTCCGTGCGCGTCTCATCGGTGGTTGCTGAGTCGTTGCCGGTGTCTCCGTTCCTATCTGGTTGGAAATGCCCATCATCGGTGTTCATGTGCAATCCGTGTTCACTCGCTCACCGATCGGTTAAAGGACTCACTCATCCCGTTATGCCTTTGGGGCTCAATCTAGATACCTGCTAGCAGCTGCAGAGCAGCAAATGATATAAGCAGAATGATATTACTGACAAAGACAAGCGAGACTGGAATGGCTATTTCTGCTTAGTAGCCTTTATCGGCCAGCCATACATAACCCCAGAGGTTGCGGCACACGAGGCTCGAACTCGCGACCCTGTTGATTAGAATTCCATCGCTCTAACCCTCTGCGCCACGATCTCTTTGTCTTGTCGGTTTCGATTGAGCGTTGAACTGTACCCCAACTTGATCTTTACCGATAGCTTCAAATGTCATTTTGATAATATGCAGCACTACCACAGGTCCTCGGATCGTTCAGCCGGATAGACTACTTTAAAACAATTGTGGTCTTAGGTTCAACCATACAGTTCAAGTGTTTTCAAGAGCTCATCTGTATTGCCTTTTTCATCATCGACGTGTAGAAGGTTCGGCAAAGAATTTATCAGAATCCGACAGGTTGCGGTCGGTGATGTCCGACAACCCACTCCCAGGTGTCTCGAGACAGCGATTACAGTGTGAGGACAAGACTGAGGACGTTGTTCGAGACCTCTGGGAGTGGCATGAGGGGCCTAGGAAGGCATTCTCGAGGCTTTTGAGGACGACGAGGAAGCTTTGTCCACCATTCTAGACGCTGTCAGAGGAGGTGCGTTTGCGTTTTTATCGAAGCTTCTCCTTATTTACACGCCTTTAACGCCCTCTTACATTACTGGATCGCTGCGTAAAGGCAGTCCAGGTGAAATTCACCTTCTGTTATTAGCCCACATGAACTGTGCTTTTTGACAGACTACTCGGCGTGGCTACAGTTGAGCAAATGTGCGCATCCAGGGAAAACGTTTTAAAGTGTCCGCTGGGACCTGGCGAAAAGGTATTTTCGCTTCAGCACACGAACTCTCCTAGTTCAAAAATTCAGGAAGATTTATTGAGCCCAAAGACGCAACGAACTGATCGAGGAACAAAGTCTCAACATAGCATCCAGCCAGCCCACCTAAGTAACCGAATCCTGAACACGCCGTCAAAGCTCAAAGTTAAGTCAGTGTGGTACTGCATCTACAACTCTTTAGCTCATGACCATGCAAGCCCGTCGCAGTCAGACTTAACAAACCATATCAACAACCCTAACCCTATCTGATTCCCGAATCTCAGTGAATCTGCGCGCGACAGCTCAACCTTGTCTGGCCTATGTCATTGCGCCTGCGCCGGGCGATACACTCTCGGCAAGGGAAAATCGATATTCTCTGCAAAACCCGAGCGCGACCGCTCGCGTCGCGCGGACGGCGTGCGCACAATCGATACCTTGCGCCAATACGAGCCTACCAAATGCCCGGATTTAGGAAACGGCGAGGAAGACAGGATAGTACACGGTTCACGCAAATTAGCGCCGGTGACTCAACCGTGTTCAGCAACGTAAGTTAAGGCCTTTAGTCCACGCTTTGCAGTCGGTCATAGACCTTTCGAAACGCGTTTTTAAGGCTTTCTCCGACTCACTGGGCGTTCCATTCCGTTGCCAGCGTCTAGCCAGTCGAAAACGTCTGCACAGGATATGTACAGCAACATCATCATTTGTCTCACGGAGGACTCAGGGCCATATAGCTCGGACCCAAAAGGGCCGCTTCTCCTTGCTGTCAGCCATAAAAAGTGAGGCTACAGACGCCATCAGCAAAGGTGATGACCGTGACTCCACCAAGGCCGGCGAGGTGGACGATTTGGCTGATTAGACGTAATTGGGCATTTACCACCTCGCGTCAGAGAGGGAATCCAGTGACTCTGTCCAGCTCCACAAAAGTCGTGGAGGGAAGTGCCTCAGGCAAGGTGCCTATGGAGTCACTAGGGGGAGGATTGGATTTGAGGGTACGTCTGAGTAACTGGAAGTTAGTAGGAAAAACCCTAAGACGAGGACGGAGAGTCGGACGACTACATTTTCCTCACATCTCGCTGCGATATGCCGAAATTTTTCTTGTGCGGCACGATCTTAACATCTTTAGATGTTTTTCTCGATATTTCCCTCCACATGCTAGGAAAAAACGAGTAATAGTAAATAGCAAACAAGAACGGTAATGTTAACCGGCATATCGCGCGCACAACAAACTGGCAGAACAGGAAATGGCGTGGAGAGAGCGCGCGAAAGCACCTCTGCCCTCCACCTTCAGCCAATAATAATGTACGCATTCATATGAGCCCATAATGACGTAATCATCTAGGAAGTCGTCAACCCATCAAAATGAAGTGACGATTGGAGGACGAGGCTCTAAGCCAGAATCGGCTTTCCTGCTATTAGGAGCTGCACGCTGTTCGGGAGCTTAAACACACTGGAAACCAGGCCCGATTTACGCGGCAAAAATCGACCAAGAAACGTCTGCCACGCCGGTTATCTCCCCACGTCAACTGCCCTACCGTGACCAGAAATCGTTACTGCGACTGTCGGACTGCATCCTCTTTCAATCCGCCGGGCACGGTGTGCAGCGTAAAAGGCAGGGACGATGCGTGCTGGCGGACCCACCGAGGAGCAGATGTCATGAGTGCCAGTTGTGCTGGACGCCGAAGCATATATGATACATAGAAGAGGCGATTAACCTGGACGAAGGCGAGAAGCATTGCGGAGCGAGAGCGCGAGCGAGAGAGCGAGAGAGAGAGAGAGAGAGAGAGAGAGAGAGAGAGAGAGGAGAGAGAGAGAGAGAGAGAGAGAGAGAGAGATGAGTAGAGAGAGAGAGAGAGAGAGAGAGAGAGAGAGAGAGAGAGATATATATATATATATATATATATATATATATATATATATATATATATATATATATATATATATATATATATATATATATATATATATATATATATATATATATATATATATATATATATATATATATATATATATATATATATATATATATATATATATATATATATATATATATATATATACACACACACAATACATACACATACATATATACATATATATATACATACATACATATACATATACATATATACATATATATATATATATATATATATCGTCCGCCAGACGCTAACAACTCCGACGCCTCATCGCAGGATCTATTCGACGCGATCGGTTCCAGCGACCGAATCAGGACCTGGAAGTCCACGAGTGGACGTTTAGTGGAAATCTGCACGGCACGCCCAGGCCGCGAAACTGGGATCGTCTCAATCTGGCCGATATACAGCCATTGGTTGTCCCACCAGAGTCGAGAGCAGTCCACCTGATGACGTCATCGTCCAAATGCGGCCGTTCACCGGCATGCATATATCGCGATTGGCAGTAGTCGCTGTCACGACCGCCGCTGCGCGATGAGTCATCGACGCGACGCGCTACAGCAAACTTACTCTCGGCAATCGCCAGTGGATCGTCAGCGGCACTTTTACTCACATCGGGTACAGTGCCAAGGCAACGCGTGCCGACACGACCTTTGCGCAAAGTGCGACCTTGTCGATCATCCAACCATGCCTGAAAAGTGGCGATTATAAACTTTCAGCGGTCTGATGGAGAAAAGCAAAACTTAACGTAGTTTTATGGAGGTTGGTGGGGATCTGATGATCCCCATATGCCCTCTAATAACTAACAGTGTATGCAATAAGTATCATTTAGCCCGAAATTCCAACTTCTTTAATTGATATATCCGTTTTCCTTGCTGGCACAATTCTGCACTACTTGAGCTTACATTATCGCGAAGTACCTCTTTTTCTCTGACACGGTTATAGAAGAAAACGGAGTTCGGAATCTACTGGCAACCCTTGAAGGAAAGGATGAAAAGTCTGGTGAGCGACCTGATCAGTCGTTTTTCCGGTGATGTGGACGGTCTGCGCGACCTATACTCACCGGCATGCATCCGGATCAAACGCAGAACACTGGGGACGCTGACCAGACACTTCAGCACAACCTGCAGGCAGACTACAGCATGAAAGGTGCAATTCAGTCATCAAGTGACGCTGACGATGCGGGTAACCAAGACCATAAAGAGGTAGAAAATGTCCCCAAGGTGGCACCTACCGGTCTGCCAGATGTGATTGGCGGCATTGCCGAATCAGCCATCGGAGGTGACATCTTATCGGCTGCTGCGCTACTTATGACTACTGACGCCATCGCCGACGACAACAAAGGCGGTCTTGCAAACCTCCGCAAAGCCTTCAGATCGGGCGCGGAAGCCAAGGACCTGCTTTCGAAGTTTCCGCTTACGTCGGAGAAAATTCCGACGTCGCCGTTCGCTCCCTTCTCTAATCTCGTCGGAGGTCCCAACGTGGACTCTTTTCTTCCAGCTGTTGGACACCAGTTCACAGCCCAGTGTCTTCTTCCAACAGGTCCCTAAACATGCTCGGTAGCGGTGTCGGGGCTGTGGGTCTCGAAAAGCTCCTGAAAATGCCTCCGGTGGAAATCAGCTTTCCGTCCCAGTGATCAGCAGCCTGCTGGAACGATTCGGTCTAGAGGAGCCCTCAGCGTCCTCCGAGATAACGATCCCTCTGGCGGGGACCTCTATGGCCGCCTTGGTAGCCGCCGTTGGTGGTGGGGCCAATTTTCGCGGCTGCTGGACAGCCTGGGCAGCGGGCGCGAGGCCGCTCTCGAACGTCTCATCGCGGTGAGCGGAGGCGGAGAGGCCGGTCTGCGCTCCCTCATTGCCGCTGTGGGCGATACTGAATCCCTCGTAGCCGGCTGCGGGGACGATGGCGCGTCTGCCCTGGAGATGTTGATTCGCGTGGCCGGTGGGGAGAGATCGGCATGTCAAACCCTACTGGCCGCCGCGCATAGCAGTGACGCCGACCCGCTAGGAGCCTTCATTCACCTCCTTGGCGGTGGTGAGACAGGCCTGCAGAGCCTCATTGAAATCGCAGGTGGAGGTGAGGCCGGTCTTACCGCGATAATCAATGTCGCAGGCGCACACCACGGTGCCAAAGGTCAGGATAGGAGAGAAGCGGGTCTGCTGGAAATTAGTGCGAAGTCTTTTGCGCTGGGGATAAGGTGTTAGATGTCCTACTGAATGCCGTTGCTGCCTCCGCGGGAGAGCAAAACCGACGCTCCCACGAAGGCACTGGTTAGTCTGGTGAATGCTGTCGGTGGGGGACGCAATGGATTACATCGCCTGCTCAAGACGGCAGGTGCCGGCCGGGACCCCGCTGGTGGTCGTAGGACTAGGGACATTCAAAGACTTGTCATGGCAGCCGGGGGTACCAGCGAAGCCCTCAACGTGCTCGGCACACTAGCTGGTGGAGGCGGAGTAGGCTTAAAGACCCTGATCTCCATCTGTGAACCCGAGGATGAAGAAAATATGCAGAGTTTATTCGAGGAAGTCCTGGTGGCTGCTGGGCTAGACAAAAATCTTGCGGAAGCACTCCCATCCGATGCTGACGGATTGGCGGGTAAGTTTTTTCTACCACCGACGTCTCGTCTCCTCCTCCTCCTCCTCCTCCTCGTAGTCAACCTATTACTGTGGCAGATACTACTATTTACAGCAATAGTTTATCGAGAGCAATATAAATTCTACTATTGTCACTGCCAAAATCACCGATATAGCTACTGGCAACTCTACAACGTCCGCTGCTAGAGGCTAACAGGCAAGTTTCAGGAAGCAATTCAGAAGGAGAAGGTGGTGTTAAGAAGATGGTGAAAAATGGTGTTTATTAGTCTGAGGTTTCGGATTCTTTCTCGAACCCATCATCAAAAATAGTTGCGCAGGGGATGCAGTAATTATAGCAAACAACAACCATCGCATCAATTACGACCTCCAGCCATGATCACGATGGCTGCCAACGCTAGAAGGCCTGTGATGGCCTGGCAACCGCATCCTGTAAATACTGCGCACCTTGGGCGCCAGTTACCCTTTCCTGCAATTGTTTCTACTGATGGCTTCGATAGAGAATCCGAAACGTTAGACCAATAAACACATGCTCCAGTTAGCGCCTCTTCTAAATCTCATCTATCCCGTCTGACAACACGTATCGACGTTTATAATCCCTCAAAAGCCTTTTTCTTTTGGAAGTGTGGAATTCTTGTTAGTTTCCTCCATAATTCAATCAATTTAAGAAGATTTCAGACAGGTTTATTGCATTTTGCGAGGGCAAGTCTTAAAAGTTTAGAAAAAAGGTTACTGGAGTAAACTAATCAAGGTGTTTTTATCAATATACAAACTTAAAGATATTGTTTTTCTCCCATATAAGCATACATTGATGAGGCGGCGTCGCAGATGAAACGAGAACGTTTGACAGTGCAAATGTGTGAGTTGGCTCGATTTATTTAATTTGTCAGCCACTTTAATAATTTGAAGTGTTTTTTAAAAAAAAAACTTGCATAACTATACCATTAATTGACCTCACATTGATAATTGATAGTTTTTACGTTAGATCTAATCCTAGTTTCGGGAAGACGATCCAGACCTGCCACAAACAACAACATAAATCAAACTTTTTGCACATTTGTCTGTGGGTAGAAAATACAGAATACATACACAGCGATGAATTCTGCTAAAATAAGCAATTAAGAAACTTAGTGGTGTCTTTATGGTGCGATTTTGTAGTTGTTTTTCTGCCTTTGTCAAAGTCCTATTTGGCTTGTCTCCTACAGCCAGTTCAGGAGCATGCTCGTTCTATTCGCCGTTCTTTCCTCAGCCAATCCTCGATCAGTCTGCCTGCGCCTATCGATTTTTTCCCCCGTGCGCGCCTGGCGTTTCGAAATATCCAATGGTGTTTCGACTGAGTGTTTCACTCCCTCGGGAGAATTCTGACTGCTACTAAGCCATGCAGTGGCTCATGAGACTCAGGTTTCTTTAACATACCAAGCTTTCCTGTAGAGATTAAGCCACAATGGAAGATTAAACCGGAAGGTTTAGAAGTAACTAGGCTTTGTGTGCATTCTTAAGACCTAATGTAATATTACTAGTGTTCTGAGCAGGCACTTACAAGACGACGGACACAGGAGTTTGAATACATGGGTTTTTCCTGAAGTTCATATACAGCTGTTGATGGAGCAGGTGATATAAGAGCGATACAAATAGCGTGTTAATCGAAATATCAAAGCTATTTATCTGTAAAGCGTTGTATTTGCCTTCAACATGGTCACTGTCAGCTGGGAGAATTTTTAAACCGTTTGACAACATTTCAAACATTATAATCAGCAATTTCAGCTGTTATGTTTCTGAGTCGGACCCTATATTCGAACACAGAATGTTCTTGAGAACTCAACTGCCATACCGTGACCGGTCCCCTTGCCCTGGCATAGTTGTAAGGCGCTCAGTAGTAAATTTTGTAATAAAATATTTCAAATACGTAAATGGCCGGACATATATGAAAAATATTTTTTAGAACTCTGAACCGAAAGCGCGTATGATCAGGTGCACACTTGGTGTGTTTCACAGCCAAAAAAGGGAGACTCGAGCGATATGTAGTCATCGTCACTGACGTGATAAGTCATGAACATGTTGGGGAGAGTCATTTCTTCCAGGCCGTAGGGTTATACTATTAGTCAGTAGAAGGGCAGCACACGAGCCCCATACTGACTTCAGAAGCACTCGAAGGTTAAAATAATTTATCTTAACACGAACGCTCAGTTTGGTTTCAAAGTCTGTTTGGCAATCCTATCGATGGAGGTAGGTTTAATGCGAAGGATAGCCTTGAGCCCAATCAAGTAGCCAACATTTAGAAGGGGTTGCAGCACCGATTCTGGATAAACGCTGCTAACCTTCGCAGATATTGTTTGCCTGCAGGCTAAATTGCATGAAATATACTGAGTCTGCTTTAAGCTATATTCCAATAAATCGATTTCGTTCCTGTTATTTGATTTCGACGAGGAATTGTACATGGTGAATGTCCTTTTGGCTGTTAATGGGTTAAGTTGAATAATTTGTTAAATTTTATCCTTTCAATAGAGGCGTGAAACTGGGTGTGAAATCCACCACAAAGTTAGAATACAAGGATGCCAATAAGTCACTGAAATGAGTAGAAGGCTTAAGAAGGGGTTATCAATGGCAAAAATCTTAAAAAACTAATTATGGCATTCTAGTTATTAAAACCCCGCTACTCACATCATTTCAGTAAAGCTGTTAAATAGATGTTTATGATGAAAGGGAGTTGGTATATGCAGGCTCTACTGGTAAACAAAGCTAAGAGTAATAACCCGAACAAGCATGCCAGCCAAATACTGTTTTTGCTCCCATCAATCATTCTGTTATCCTTCCTTCTTAGTATTAATGCCCTGCTTTATAAAACTTTTCGTCTTTTTCGGAAGTCGGTAACCGCGACATAAGCATGCTTGAACGCGAGTGGCGACTCGGGCTTCCTTCGAGATCAGAAGGTAAAACTATTTAACTTACTTACGCTTATCAGCCAGCAAGTTACATTTTTTGGATTTACACAACAAGACAAATAATTGAAAAATCCCAGAGGCCGACTGTGACGGATAAAAGAAACTTATTTTTTGGTTAATTTTATGCCTTCCTCAGTCCGTTTTACCTCTCTAGGCGATTGAGTGATCTGCTGTCTGTAAGCGGTTAGCTGTTTTGACCTCTGCCACGCCGTGTGGTAGACTTTGGTCCTAGGCAGATCAAGTGAATCCACGTGCGCTTAGAACTAGGAGAATGAAAAGGTTATCTACCCCGACAGTTACTGACATGTGGCACGACAACGACAGTTTCCGCCTGCACGCTCCTCAGGATTCATCAGACCGATTTAGTTTATGAACCATTTGCACAGTGTGAACACTCATATCTGTAGTTGCACTGACAGGTGTTGTTCAGGGCTATGGCTGGCTAAAGAGAGCGTAATTAGGCCGAAAACAGGCAGTGCTTTCAGCCTTTTCTCTACATGCATCGGTCTGTTTTTAAAGTTTTGCACTTGGTTGCCCTGCCAATTGAATTGTGGTCATCTGGCGGTGAACCATGCCATCTTAGTTGGAGGTTGTTAGCTCCAGGGAGGGCAAAATCTAGGGGCCTGCCTCTGACTATCCAGATACCAAACCGGCCGCAGAGTCGAAACGAATTTAAAGTAACAACAACACAGACAGTATGCTAGTTAGACCGTAAATTTCCACGGGGTCCACCATCTACCCCCAACATGGTGGTGCAGGAACAGTGACTTGCATGTGATTTAGTTTATAGTAGACTCGCGCTGCATCTACCGCACTCCCTCTTCCTACTCCTCCCATACCTGTGCACGGGAGCGTTCATACGTGGAAGAGAGTGCAGATGGCTGGCCCGGTCGGGCCTCTCTCTCAAGCCCCCACGCCACACATGATTCGAATCCCAGCCACATCAAGAAGAAACCACCACAGCCTGTCTCTCCATCCACCAGGGGGCTAGTCCACACAAACACACTGGGATGACTGCGATATCCCAGTTATCCCTTCGGTTGATAGCCTTCCAAATCATAGCTTTCAGCACACCTTCACAGTCTCAGGCGCGTTAGTTTATTTATAGCAAGAAATATGTGCTGAGACAGTCAACTTCTCTCTCTCTCTCTCTCTCTCTCTCTCTCTCTCTCTCTCTCTCTCTCTCTCTTTCCACTCAGAGATACCGGATTACTGTCCGAGCCGATCAGTTGTCTGATCACATGTTTTGACTAATCCTGGCACAATTTCGCATAATTTCCGAACGTCTACAGCGCTGGAAACGCTGATGAAAGGAGATGGTATGTTGTTGAAGTCGCATGGACCACTGTTCATCAAGAAAACTTTAAGTAATAGATTTCGGTCTGCACCTTGTTTTGCACAAAAGTAAGTCGGTACTGATCAGCTATGTCAAAGCATGAATCTGTGGATTCGGCTTTCGAGGGCCCTATCAAGGGAATGTGGTGCGAAAATCAACTTCATTTGATAATTCCGGCAGCCTTTAATAAAGTCTCAGATATTCGTTGATGAATAAAGCCCAATGAATAATGCCTGGTTTTCGTCGGTATTATTCATAAGTCTCAGATACTATGTTGACCTTGTTCACTGAAGTTCGTGCAATATAAGAAACACTTTGAAGCTACCGAGTCAACTATGGGCAAAGAAATCTGTCCTCACTGCGTGGCGGCCGGACGACTGATAAATAATCAGCCGTCCCGATTTCCTTTAGTGTCCCACTGAAAGTTAGTACCCAGCTTGAGTGCTTATACCCTCCTTTCCATTTAAGCTCTGGTAATTGATTCTGTTGGGATTTTGTAAAAGTTCTGACTTGGTATCCTGGCGTCCTGCCTCGCTGTTAAAACGCCCATGTTTTTTTATTTGAAGGTTAATTTTCTCATTCTGTTCGTAGCCCTGCAAAAGAAGTATGAACAATGGGAACGCAAAACGCGACGGAAAAGGAAGGTTAGTTTTGTAGGTCGCTGTAACTGCCCTGCCGAGATAAACTTAAGTTCTGCACTTCAAATTTAATCGAAAAGCCTATGACTGCGATAATTCATCATCAGGCCACTACAATTACACGGAGAATGAAGTTACGAGCTATAGACAGGGTTTATGTGTCCCGGGGGGGGACTGGTTACTCACACTCTTCGTTCCTACGCCGCCTGCGTTGGCGTTTTGAGGACGTGGGAGCTGGTATTGAGGGAAGGAGCGCCATTAAACACGCAGAGTGCGTGTGACTGTTATCAGGGGAGCTTGTGTGGCGTGGGATCGTCACCTGGGAAGACAGACTGCCTTCATGAACATCTCATTACATCAGAGCGCTGGATTCCCTAACCGAATAGCAAGGACCTCGGCTGTTGCCAGCACCCGTTGGCGTAGCCCTAAGTGCAGTTTGATGGTGCACGGTGGACAATCGGAGGGAAATATTTGGTTTCAACTTAGTGGTTCATATTGATTATATGGAGCTTGAAATTGATCTATCTTCTCTTTTGCCCAGCCAGGCAGATTTGTGCTCACATAACCTCTTTTCCAGACACATAGTTGTACGGCCAATGAGAGATTACAACTGGTGTATATGATATGTTCATTCGCTGATTAAAACTTGGGATCTAGTTGCCACTTGTGAATGTGAGCAACCATACTTTGATCTGACGACTCGAGCAGACAGGCACACGTCTTCCACACAACTGTGCTCACGCACCTGAACTAATCCTCATCTACAGTAGTTCATGCAGCCGTGGAGAAAGTCGGACGACTAAACCTGGCTTCCATATAATGATCGTAGACATGCTGTGCCTTAAGGGGCTTTGCTACTGCACAGTAGATCCAGTGGTCCGAAACCTATTCCGGTGATCCATGGTACCTTAAGGCCGGTCTTGATCAGACTACGGAAGTGGACACTGAACTTGGCGCTGGCTGCTGCAACCACCTCAGTTTTCTACTACTTAAACTGAGCGGAGATGATTACTCACCTTGGACGTAGACTAAGAACCCTTGACAGGGTGGGAATAGGCATAGGTACCAGGGAGTTTAGCATCAGCGCTCGGGTTAGGTGACAGTTGGTTAAGTGGGATAGCATTAGAGTAAAGGGATGGGGTTATGCTTAGACTTAGACTTCGGGGAGATAGATAAATCTCCTGAAATTGAACGCAAGGCAATCTGTAGCAATAGGGCTACTTAGACTCGGAATCAAACCTCAAGTGTTCATTTAGTCCGAGTGCAAGTGAAACGTTAAAAAAAGCTTTAAATGAGAAAATGTGAAAACAAGTGGATGGCAAATTTCACCACCCCGTGTCTGATAAAGTGAAAACTGGCTGTGCAATAGGAAATTAGAATTATGAAAGGTGAACTTTTGTACGTGAATGGCCATAACCTGAAGTAAGGTGGACTAGTAGGCTTTTTCATATCATTGGTTCAGTGATAAGGCAGACGCGTTGATAAACGCGTTGGATAAGACTTGCGTTAAGAAAAAGACACATTTTGAACACGACAAGGGAGACTGGAATGACCATTTCTGACTTATTTACCTTTGTCAGTCAGTCATACCCAACCGGAAATCTTGATTAGTTAGAAATCGTTTCTGGGGTATCTGGTCATTAATTGCTGCGCGATGCGCACGTTAAGCTAAAACCAGAACGTATTGCAGGGGCCCTGGTTCGATATACTCCACATCCAGCAATCTGTCTTAATGTTCTTCTTGTTCATGCTCCTTACTGCGACTTGAGTATGCAATTTAGTTTCCTATAAGTACTAACTTGAAATAAAACATATTTTGTGATCCACATTAAATACTTGTATTGCGGTTCACCGTTTACCGGATGTGAGTTCATTAGTTTGCCTACCTGTGAATAATTTCTCTGTTCTGCGTCATTACTTATCTTTATGCCACTGCCCTGAGGGCTTACAAGTGAACCCCAGAGTGCACATATAAAAGATAGCCAAATCAAACCATCAGCGAGCAGTCAGTTAACGTTTGAGCATTGGGTACGACCATAAGAGGAGGCAGATGATGAAGCTTAAGAAATCGGCAAGAACAGCAGGAAGAGTCTACTACAATTCCGATGCTTGAAAATAGAAACTATCAGCAACATCAGTGCAAATACAGTTCGATCGACGAACACGTTTCTTCTTCTTCTTCTTCTTCTTCGGGCGATGATAGACACGATATATATATATATATATATATATATATATATATATATATATATATATATATATATATATGGCAAAGACATTATACCGTACTTCCGACATAGGTACTAGCTAAAAGCCCAGACACGTGTTTCGCCGATGTTTCTGCTGCTGTGTGACACAACAACGAGGGGTTCGGCTCCTCAGTGGGTCCCCCAGCGTTCTCTATGCGGTTTCTGGTATATGGACTCCAGAGAATAATCGGGGAAATAATTTCTGAAATTATTAAGCGCAGGACATGGAGTCAGGTGCTTCGGACATGACTTTTTAGGGTCAGACCCGAAATTTCAATGAACATTTGGGTCGAAGACAATCAACCACTGTGGAATAACCACGTGATGCCACACACTATCATCATATTCCAGATCGCAACCGACAAAAGAATGAACCCGTGGCTCAACGGTAGAGCGTTCGACTCAATTACCAAACGTCGCGGGTTCGAATCCCAGGTGGTCCACACTTGGGATTGAGTATGACTGGCTGATGACGGCTAATAAGCCAGAAATAGCCATTTTGGTGTCCCTTGTCTTTGTCGTTTCCGCTTAAACAGCATATATATATATATATATATATATATAACATGACCGACAAAGACAAGGGAGACTGGAATGGTCATTTCTGGCTTATTAGCCGTCATCAGAAGCCATACCCAACCCCAGGTGCTGCGGCGCCCGAGGCTCGAACTCGCGACCTTGTTGGGCAGAAGTCCAACGCTCTACCCACTGCGCCACGAGCTCGTTGTCTTGTCCATAATGTATCTTTTACCTATTTAGTTTTCTCCATGCAACTTCCCGTGAAGATGTCTATTGAGCAGCGAGGTGCATGTTTTAAAACATTCAAGGACTTATTGCCCACACCAGGAGCCTTTTTCCTTGTAATTCGCAAAACTCCGACATCCTCTCTTGGTCCTCTTTAATTTCTAGTTGGAATTTGATGAGAAAACGAAGGAGGAGGAGAGCCAGCCATCCACCAGGCGACCCAGCAGTGCTTGTCTTGTAAGTTTGACTTGTCTATTTGATCAGAACCCTAGCTTCACGTAATATTGATCCTGATTATATTTTTAGTGCCAGTAGCTCCAGCGCCTAAGTAGAATAGGCAGCCAAAACAGCTAAGGTAATGGAAATAGCTACAAATTTTTTTGATAATTGCAGTACGTGTACAACCCGTATCACGGAGTAGATTGCCGCATTCTTCTTGAGAATGCTAGTCATAAGTGTTCTCGATAGAAGTAGTATTATGCAGCGACATAACCTACTGCATCCCCGCCCACTATCCCGGAAGCAATGTAATCCGAATTCCTGCGTTTGCAAAGGTGGCTCTTGGGAGGGGAATAAGCCGTACCCCGCCCTGGGCTCGGAACACTGACGAGGACCTCATCGCGCGGCTCCAACGTCAGCTAAAGGAGAAGTTGCGGAAGGAGAGAACGCGACAGCAGATGGAGTTACTGCGCCTGCAGCAGGCAAAGGACAGGGAGTTAGAGTTGAAACTGCGAAAGCAACAGCAGGGTACCGCCATCTGGGAGCGACTCCGCATACAAAAGCAGACTGCGGACTCAGAGTTCCGAAGGGCGATGGAGGAAACCCAGTTGGCCGCGCAGGCTGAGGCGCACAAAAGGAGAGAAGGTAAAACACACATACACACCACTGCCTCTTCATGTGGACTTTTACGAAAGCAGAGCACGGCCAAGTGCCAAGAGAGAGAGAGAGAGAGAGAGAGAGAGAGAGAGAGATAGAGAGAGAGAGAGAGAGAGAGAGAGAGAGAGAGAGAGAGAGAGAGAGAGAGAGAGAGAGAGAGAGAGAGAGAGAGAGAGAGAGAGAGAGAGAGAGAGAGAGAGAGAGAGAGAGAGAGAGAGAGAGAGAGAGAGAGGAGAGAGAGAGAGAGAGAGAGAGAGAGAGAGAGAGAGAGAGAGAGAGAGAGAGAGAGAGAGAGAGAGAGAGAGAGAGAGAGAGAGAGAGAGAGAGAGAGAGAGAGAGAGAGAGAGAGAGAGAGAGAGAGAGAGAGAGAGAGAGAGAGAGAGAGAGAGAGAGAGAGAGAGAGAGAGAGAGAGAGAGAGAGAGAGAGAGAGAGAGAGAGAGAGAGAGAGAGAGGGAGTAGGTTACGCAGACAGGTGCAAACAGAACCAAGTGTTTTTAGCCCATGGCTTCCAAAGGTTCCTTCAGCAGGGACAAGTCTGGTCTGAGTATCCATTATGGGCATATTTCCAGTCTTTACTTGTTACCAGCTCACCCACGGGTTACAGAGGGCCTGGGATTGGGAATGTAAGTAAAAAACCCAAGATTTTATTCACTAACTCTCCTGCACTTTCGTCTGCTGTCAGAAATACACAACCAATGCAATATACAATAACCAGTCCTGAGATTTTGTGGCCGTTTCTCTCAGTAGCGTTGGTGCCATCAAATCATTATCCTGTTTCATCTAAAAACGTTTTGATTGACTTCAGGTTCACGTTAGCCGACTTTGAACGCTACAGATGGTTATGCCTCTAGTAGACGTCGAATAGCAGTCGCTTCCAGTTTGTCCATGAAAAATCCTTTCAATTTACGCATTGAAATTATTATTATTTAACCAAGGGCAGTAGATTGCTACTTTTTAATTTTACTAGCTAACTCAGAGTAAACCAGCCTACTTCTAGGCTTATAGGTGTAGACTCAAAGCTGCTATGAATATTTAGGCCAACTTCTCTCAGCCGCATCGAAATAACCGCGTTATATTCAGTAAAGTGCCAATAGGCAGCCAGTAGTATATTTGGGGGTTACAGATTGAACCATATCACAGCCCAGGCACTTGTGTTTTGCCTAACAGAAACCTGGCTAGCTAGTAGAAGCTACATTAAATCAAGCAGGTACGACGGGGGCGTTTGTAATGTAAACAGTAAAATTGGAGATTAACTGACTAGTAAACTGTGAGTGTTCATGCCAGGGACAGATATCACTTTGAAAGGCGACTGTAACTTTACGCAGTCCTACGAAACTAATCTAACCGTTCTAGCGTGTTACGAACTACCCAGGAAAACGCTGGGAATATTCATTACTTGTGCTTTGCCCAGCAACGGCCAGGCTAGCTAGTTGAAACTACATTTAAACAAAAAAATCGATAATCAACCAGGCACGACGGGAGCGTTTGTAATGTACGAATTAAAATTGGTAATTAACTGAACAGTAAACTGTGAGCGTTTGTGCCAGGGATGGATATCAATTAGAAACGTGGCTGTAAATTAAGACACAGCTACTGAATTTACACGCATTAAAATCCGACGGAACGAATCTAACCGTTCAAGCGTGTTACGAAATACCCAGGAAAACGCAGAATCAATCTGGGGGAATAGTATACAACTAGCTTTCACAGGGCGCGGAGATGGATCAATTCGCATAAAAAGCACCACGATAAATTTTTCGAGCCTGAAAGGCCCCCAGTCGACGTGATAGCTCACCCACGCTGAGTTGCAGATGCAAACATTTCACTTTAAAGTGGCCATTCCTTTCCCAGACGCTTTTTACAGTTCGGTTTGTGAGTGTGTTGGGACTAGTTCGCTTAGCTGTTGGGCAGATTTAATTATGCCACAAACTGCGCAAATCTCGTTCGGTTGCCCTGGTGGCTTTTATCCCACTGAGACAGTCAGATGGTGTGCAATCCTGTTGCATTATAAATTGAATTGCTCACTCTGCAAGACTTTCTATTAGGAAAGGATGATTTTTCCCCTGGCCTGCGAGTAGCGGATCAGTTTTTTTTACTTGCTGCATGAAGACTGCATCGTTCATCAGACACAAGATATTTTTGTTCTTGTGACAAAAAGTCAAATGAGAACAGTTCAAAATTAATTTACAATTAGGCATGGTACGACTGTGCTAAAGTTTTGAATGGCTAGATAACAAAAAATATGGCATACGGAACCAAAACCTAGAACAAGTGTCAACTGCTGTCGATCAACTCGTTTTTATATAACGGTATGCCTTTATTATTGGCGAAAACCTTACCTGCAGCTAGCTTACGTTTCCCTAGGCATGGAATTCATTTGGTCGGACACAAATATGGCTGCATCTGACTAGTACTTTATTCTATCCCTTGAGCTGACAGTCTGTTGCAGTTTCTATCAGTAGCGTTGGTTCCATCAAATCATAATCCTGTTTCATCTAAATGCGTTTTGATTGACTTCAGGTTCACGTTGGCCGACTTTGAACGCTACAGATGGTTATGCCTCTAGTAGACGTCGAATAGCAGCCGCTTCCAGTTTGTCCACGAGAAATCCTTTCAAGTTACAAATTATTGTTATTTAACCAAGGCCATAATGATGTCCAGTAGAATGCTACTTTTTAATTTCATCAGACCTTTATAGCTAACTCAGGGTAAATCAGTCTACTTTCAGGCTTATAGGCGTAGGCTCAGTTGAATCGAAATAACCGCGTAAACTGCCAACAAGCAGCCAGCAGTATATTTGGGGTTACACATGGAACCATGGTCACAGAACAGGCACTAAGTAAAAACCCAGACACGCGTTTCGTCGGTTTTCCGGGCTGTGAGGGGTCCGGCTCATCAGTGGATCCCCCAGCGTTCCCTGTGTGCCTTCTGGTAGATACAATAGTTTAAAAATTGCTCATTTTTAATTTCCTTAGAAAGTAATTGCTAACTTGGGATAAATCAGTCTATTTTATATCGCTCCTATGAACTTTCAGTCTACGGCTATAAGCCTTCAAACAGACTGATTTACTCCAATTTAGCGATTTATTTCTGAGGAAATTAAAAATAAGTCATCTGTAGTATCTACCAGAAAACATAAAGGGAAGCCTGGGGGACCTAATGCTGAGCTGAGCCCCCCGCAGTTGTGCCATGCAGCCGCAGAATATGGGTAAAATACGTGGCTGGGCCTTTATCTGTGCTGGCAGCATGGTGTACCTGTTGGGACCTTAAGTAAGAGTGCGCGGTCGTCCCGCTTGGGGGGTCTTATGGACTTCAGTCCAAGTATTCGTGCCAACTTTCGGTATGCACCTACAGACCGTAGGTTAAACTGATCTACCCCGAGTTAGCAAGTAATGTCTGAGGGGACTAAAAAGCAACCATCAAAAAACTGTAAAATCTACCAGAAAGCACACGGGGAATGACGGGGAACACACTGGTGAGTCTAACCCCTCGCAACTGCATAATACAGGGACAAAATATTGGTGATACACACGTGTCTGGGCTTTAAGTTGGTACCTGTTCTGTTAGTTTGACGTATGGTGTAAACTCAATGACCTATTAGATTGTACTAGGATGTCTACCAAGGGTTTCCATCCTCGAAACACAATCGGTTGAATACACATATTATCATCACCCTGTGGTTAATAGTAGTATTTAGGGACAGGCATTATGTTTAGAACTACGGTTAGATATTATTTTTCGGTTTTAGAAATGTTCCGTGTTAGAGGTTGCTTTGAGCTATACTGTCATTCCTACTTTTTTGCAGGATCGATGACCTGAATAGACAATTTTTAGACAGGGCGGGGTGAGGACAAGTTCATTTAACTTACCCGAACAAAGTAAGTAGATTGTTAAGGCAAAAGTGCAGAACAAGTGGCAAATTTTGGGAAGCATGGGGAAACTTCATTGGCTGGCAGGTGGCCAATCAGCGTTTAATAACTCTGATTGGTCGTTTTTTTCGCGTATCTGTAGTGTGATGTCTAGAACTGCCTACGAGCAGCGTTTGGCGCAGACTTTCTTATCTCTTTCTTAATTTCCTATAAATACTGCTCTTTTTCAGCCCAGGCATGCAAAGAACCGACCAAGACCGCGGAGTCGAGACAAAATCAACAGATCCCGATGAAGCAGATGTCTGAGGAGGAGCAGATGATGGCCTACTTGGCGAGTTCTCAAGGCCTCCGGGAAAGTACTCAGTGAGTCCACTAAGCTGCTCATATGCAATTATGTAGGAATGCTTAATGATCTGCCTTCGTTCAGTCTAGTGAAATGACTGTAATGACCAATCACGTGGCCATAAATGTGCTTGGGCGGTTTCCACGCGGCCGTCAATAAATACTACGGGCCCAGGAACAACGTACTGCCGGACAGCATGTTGAGACTAGCAGAGTACTTGAGTGCATGTTTAGTATTTGCTACGATGAACGGATTTACAAGCACTGTAAAGGAGATGGTTTCGTTTGATCCGGTTACCCCATCCTCCCCCTCTCATATAAGAGCCTTCGACTGGCAAGATCGTCACTAAATATTGTCCAGATACAACTATCTCTCTCTCTCTTTCTCTCTCTCTCACACACACACCCTTACTCACTCACAGGCTACAGACTGACTCCGTCAGCAATCAGTTTTCTGTTGAACCAAACGAAGGATACTTGATTTTGGAACCTCAGATCCATGCCAGCCTGTCAATAGCGATCCCGACTTCCCGTTCCATCCCATCTTCAATCTTATTATCGAGTTCGTATGGCGTGCCAGCACTTTGCTTGTTGAATTGATTTGACAACAATGGAAGGTACAACGGTGATTATATGGCTATATGTGCGCTGACAACCTCAATCCGTAACTAGGAGTGTGGGATTGCCTGTGTCTTCTTTCTGATTATTTCGGCGTTTTGTCCCTCAAAGCGCCGATCCATCAGGGGGGGGGCATGGCAGGCGTTATTGGGGATGCGCACCCTACCACATGCCGCACACGCGGGGGGGGGGAGGTGTTGGCACGCCGGGGTGCAGGCACGTGCCGCGCCAACCACCTGCGTCCGATGCCGCCTCCGGTCATGTTGACTCTGGTTTCACACTGGACACAGGTGGGTGAGGGAAGCGAGAGAGAGAGAGGGAGAAAGTGTGGTAGATGCGGCACAGGTCTGCTATCGCTTAGGACTAATCCACGTCCAAGTCACCGTCGCTGCACCAGCGTGCTCTGGAGCAGATGGTCGACCGCGTCGGATACGAAGTGTGAACGTTCAGTATGTTGGTGTGCCGACTGAATGCAAGCTGGCATTCACAGGAAATTCCTGTTCACCAATCTGCTCATAAGCCCATACCAACGTTTGAGATCAACTGGCAGGAGACGAAGTCGCTATTACAGATCAATAGGGAGTTGGACCTAACGTAGCCAACAATCCAATGGAACTTAGTTTAAACATCAAATGTGGCAACATCTGTGATGCTATTAGCTGATGTCGGTTAAGTCAGAAGCGGCCATTGAAGTGTCTGTCACATGTCCAACCTCTGCCATAGTTTTTTAGTTCTACGACGAAGTGTACCGAATAGGAGTTGGACCCATATTTGTATTTCTAGACAATTCCCAACTTCTGGCACACTGACCTCAAAGACTTTAATCATGTTCTGCGTTATTTGGAGACACTTGATGCATCCCGATTTTCGGCAAAAAAGAGTGATTTAGGTGTATGTCGTTTATCAAGCCGTTGCATCTTCGATGAAGACTAGGAAGTGGAGGAGCGAGAGTATCGAACCTTTGGGGATTCCTGGATAAGGATCACGTTTCTTTGTTGAGTGAGCATTGAAAGGAACGGAGTTGCTTCTCGTGGGGAACCAGGCTTACGGAAGAAAGGTATTTATGGTCTTTTTGCAAGGACAGCATCTCGATCAATCGGGAGATTGGTACACTCCCAGTGAAACTGAAGCCCGTCGTGCCAAAATTTGCCAAGAATACCGATTTCGCCTACGTCTGGGATCAGCCGTCAAATTGCGCATTTAAAATTCGAACTCTTTTCTTGACGCCAAATTTGCCTTCTCAAAATTCATCAAACAACATTAAACATCCAACAGCCAATGAATGGTCGCACCGCCCAGCCTTCTACCTTCTAGCAAATACGCCATCTCTCAAATCAACGTTTAAACATTCCAGTCAATGCGATCTCCATTCTATTGAATCATTGCCGGTTTCAACTTGATCTTCTCGTGGTGCTTGCTGACCTCCAAGCAAATAAATAAACGCGATTGTTGTAAGGGGATCGGGCAGGTTTTAATTATATGCATATGTGCGTCTTTCCAGGGCTCCGAAGTGAGCAGTCAATACCGGGATTGCGACTACGGATTTACGTGGGCGTCTCGAGTAACGACAGGAGTGAACATATCCGACTGACTTACCGTTTTAAACACCCCCAGGTTCGGAGAGCGGTGATTTGGACGCTCTGTCATCCAGGTAGGAACTCCTGCCCCTGACCTCGATGGCGGCGACCGCGGATGCTGGGAGTCAGGATAGTATGGCGCTCAGCAAGTTGACCCGATTTCAGCACAAAATGCCGGCTTTACATGTAGCCGTGGAGTTATGGGCCATGGCCCTCTAGACGGTTTCGTAATGGCGAGAAAGCAAGAAGTGCGAGGAATTACCATTTCAGGGTAGGATGGTCGACAACACGAAGGTTCTCAAGTCAGAAATGAGGGTTGACAGATTGGGCTGGATCAGCTTTAGTGAGAGAACGAGTCGACAAGAGGCTGTGCGAACAGTTGCCACAAGCTATCTCTATAGGCAAGTGTGCGTGTGTGTGTTCGCAGTGTGTGTCACGCATCGGCCTGATCGGTCACCTGTGAATCCATCGCACGGAGGCTGGTGAACCAGTGCCTGGGGCTCCGACATACAGTCGACGCGCCCGCCTTCACTGCCCTCACTGCTCCCGCACATTTACACACCGCATGGACCTACTAGGACACATGCGCCTCCACGACAACCTCCGGTAAACCACCGGAGGCTTAGCTACATCAGCGCACACTACCTACACCAATACATCGACAACACCCTCACAATCACCATTTACCAGAGTATATCACGGTTTCCTAGAAACCGTGGCTGGGAAGTCTGCCAATCTGATGCTTCCACCAGACCACGCCGTCGGCTCAGTGTAGGTGCTGTGTGTTGAGTGGCTGACCAGTGGACTGGGAGTCAGACGGCGATGGCTGCTCCATATCCCTTGAGTTTGGGAATCCTGGTGTGTGCGTTATGGGGGCCAGGTCGTGCTGTGGCGCGCGAAGACGGGTACGCCGATCCGTCAGCCAATGCACCCACTCCCACATCAGGCAACTGACCGGCTCGGACAGTGTCTGATGGTGGGGATTGGGGAGAGAGTGAGGTCGACAGCTCAGAGCATGTTCCTCACTATAAACAATCTGACGCGCTTAAAACTATCACGGTGCGCTAAAAGCCGTGGCTTGGATAACTGACGGGATAACTCGGACCGCGTGGTCAGCCCAATGTGTGTTTTGTGTGGAGTGGCTGACTGGTGGACTGAGAGTCAGGCTGCAATGGCTCCTTCTTAATGTGGTCTTTATGGCACTCCTACTCTGTAGGATCCGAGTCAGGTGTGGTGGTATGCCCAGGGGCGGCTCCGGCCGTGCCAGCCACCTGCGACCTCTCCCATCTCCGGTCTTCTTGACTCTGTCTTGACACCGGGCTCAGGTGGGGGAGGAGGAGAGAGTGCTGTAGCTGCAGCGCAAGGCTGCTATCACTTAAAACTAATTCACGCGCAAGTCACCGTCCCTGCACAACCTGGTGTGGAGCATACGGTGGACCTCGTCGAAATCGACGGTCGAACTGCCCGTCCGCAGTGCCCCCTAAACGGGCCACGTGGTAGATTCGTTGGACCAACATGGGGGCCACACCAGGGCACGGTAGGCGTTATTCGGTTTGCGCTCCCATAACAAAGGCCGATCATGGGGGGGGGTTGGTGGCCCGCCTAGGGTCCCGGTCGGGCCAGCCACCTGCGCCCTCTCCCATCTCTGGTTTTCTAACCTCTGTCTTGACACCGGGCATAGGTTGGGGAGCAGGAGAGAGTGCGGTAGATTCTGCGCAAGTCTACTATCACTTTAAACTATATGACGCGCAAGTCACTGTTCCTGAACCACCCTGATGTGGATCGTACGGTGGACCTCGTCGAAATCGACGGTCGAACTCTCGTCATCGTGTGTCCGCAGTTGAGATTATCAGCCCTCGGTGCGTGTATGCACCATGATCGCCTGCAGCCAATCAGCAAACGAGCCGACATCGATTGGCTTCAAGCTTTTTCAAGACCAGAGCCAAGTCGCACTTTGCCCCAAAAGCAAAGAGCGGGAAGCGGCGACATCGGGAGTGGACAGCAAATATCTCCACTTATTTGCCGTTGACAGATACATTATTTGCCAGTAAACAACTGGCCCTCATCGCTCTAGACCAGCACCACCATGGTCAGAAAGAACGCTATTAGTGTATATGCTCAGCAAGCGAGGTCCGTGAACTCAACTGCCACCTGCCTTCGTTCTTTAAAAGCTTACTCGTGTTTGAATGAGAAAACAATAGTTCTTCTCGACCCCCTACCACAAATCTCACTAGCCACAGCTATTCACGTGACGCAGGGAGCAATAAAGGTTGATATTTACTAAAATGTTCGTCTGGTAGATCTGAAGAAGGAATCCAGTCGTCTTACTAGACGTCCCTGGGAAGATAGATTTCTGATTATTTTGAGAACCTTAACTTCTGCAGAAATTCTGCAGAGTCCTGCATCCATTCATACGAGTTTTGAATAAAGAATCTGGCGGTATAAGCTTTGTTACCATGTATTCATTTGCATCATTTCTACTTGGCGCAAAACCTGATTATTCAGTCGAGTGCGACACGCGGGTGGTTACATTTAACTGAAGTGTGAAAAATAGGAATGCTTTTCCAACAAAGTAACATTGACTTGTATTTTGCCGACATTTATGTTCGTTTTTGCAACTTTTCTATCAAAGTACATTTCCCTCCTTCAAGTAAGCCAACATATTTAATGCTCTCTTGCAGTCAAGGGAAACCCCGACGACTCACAGGCCTTGCGCGTAGAAGAAAGACAGCATTTGGATCGAAAAGCGTCAGCCTAGAGCAGTCAGACCTGTCATACAAGGCACGTTCCCTTTTTTCTTTCCTCATTTACCATAAAAATTTCGAACATCATCCTCATATCTTAAAAGTGCTGACCGAACCAAAACCTGGCTTAACAACCAACTTACCATTTACGCGTCATCGAAGGCATTAGAACAACTCGTAGTAAAAACATCAGAGGCTCTGGTAAACATTCGTTGATGAACGCTCACCTATCGCTAACGGAACTCACTCGTTCTACTCTGCCTTGAGGCTCACTCTCGAGTCCCACCAGCTGCCGCACAGAGGAAATCACTCGATACAACCGAAAATGCAAGTACCAGAAAGTAATTTAAAAGACGTAGATGCGATTGCTGGCGAATACAACTCTTGTCCCAGCGATCGCATCTACTTCTTCTCAGGAACTCACTCGTTAAGTTAGCGATCGGTGAGAGTTAATCAACGAATGCAAGTCAATATTTCCGATCTAAACCGGCAAGAAAACGAGCCCGTAGCTCGATGTTTAGAGATTTGGACTTCTCATCAAGGGGTCGCGGGTTTGATCCTCAGGTAGTGCACCACCTGGGATTGGGTATGGCTGGCTGACGACGGTTAAAAAGCCAGAAATGGCCCTTCCAGTCTCCCTTATCTTTGCTGGAAATATTCGTCTGCCGATTCTGGTAAGGTCTGTTTGCTAAAAAGTTACAGTGTCTGCATTCGCCAGTGTATTCTTTCGTCTGCAAGCTCTAAAAAAATATCGCAGATACTTTGTTTGACCTGCGTTTCTTTTGCTAGCAGACTTTTACACAACGCCTTTGATGGGTTCGTCATGAAACTGTCTTTGCTTGCATATCTTTAATCCGATGTGACCATCTTGCCCTGGTCTTTATGCATGAAATGGCGCAAGAAGGTCTGGAAGGTCTAGGTGCTTGTCGATAGCGTTGGCATCGGACTTTTATGCCTACATTGTAAGTTCTTCAAATTTTGAGGTTCCTCGGCCTATGATGGTTTCTAATTGAATTTCGAAAGTGTGACCAGTCTCTCCAATATGAATCGCAAGCTGTTAGTTTGGGCCTACCCTCCGCGCCACTAGTTTGCGCTCACGCAGGCGAGTCTGCAATTTTCGTCCAGTTTCACCGACGTAGTTGCAGTCTCCATCATTGTGACATATTGGGTAGACAACTGCGTAGGTCTCTGTAGGGGGCAGTCTGTCCTTAGGTTGCATAATACATCGCCGATTTGGACAGCGGACCGGGAGAGGCTGAGGTGGACACTGCGGAAATCCTGTCCTACGGCATCTTAGTGCAGTCCTCACTAAAAAAATCTGATGCACTACAAACTATGCTGATGAAGTAAAAGGCGGGCTTTGAAACCTGCGAATTGATCGGCCGATTGGGTTCTCGCAGTTAGGAGAATCAGACTGCAATTGCTGCCTCTTAATGCGACCTCTATGCACTCCCACTTTGAGAGGACCCAAACAGCTCTTTACTTCTGGAACAAACCTGGTCAATGGTGCGTTGAGCAGATTGTATGAATGGCACACGTAGACAAGCTGTTTAGTTGTGTCAGGCACTGCCCCCAACTCGCCCCTTGTCTTCCTTACTTTGTCTTACCGTCGGACCCAGGTGTGTGAGGGAGGTGCCACGCAAGTCCTCAATCATGCGCCCACCGTATCACGGAACATTATGGACATCTTTGTTTGCGATAAAACCACTGTGAAAGAGCCTCCTTTGAACTGCATGTTTTGCTGTTTATTTGCGTGATTTTCTTTGCATAGCTTGGCTCCTTGACGAGCAATTACACCTACTTATGGTCAGTAAGTTCGTGGGTGACGAATGAATGTCGGTAGGGATGCCTTGTACGGCCGCCTAAACAGGAGACGCAGTATAAATTGCCCCACTGGCTTAAAATAGGTGGCAATACGGTAAATTTTTAGGAAGAGTAAATACACCCTGATCTTAACGCTAAAACTAACCCCTACATTAAGCTAACTCTCACTTCAATCTTAACCCTAGCTCTACCCTAAAACTAAAACCTTCAGTTAACACGATAATAACCTTAACCCTTACCCTAATCATGACCATAAACCCCAACTCTGACCTTAACCATAAACTTAAACCTGACCCCAAACTTAACCCTGATCTTCCTCTTTTATCCTTAACATAATTTACGTGGGATTTAGCGCAAAGGCACATATACTGTGAACAGTTTCTTTTCCCGTGTGGCCAACTGGCGGAAGAATAGTCGGGCTGCAATGGCTCCTTCTTAATATGGCCTTTACGGCACTCTCAGTATGTGGGATCCGAGCCAGGTGTGATGACATGCCTAGGGGCGGCTCAGACCACGCCAGCAACCTGCCTCCCTATTCCTTATCCAGTTCCCTTGACTTAGTCAGGACACAGAACCCACGTGGGGAAGGCACAGTGAGAGAGAGAGAGAGAGAGAGAGAGAGAGAAAGAGAACGAGAGAGAGAAAGAGAGAGAGAGAGAGAGAGAGAGAGAGGTAGATGCAGGAAAACGTCTACTGTCTCTCTTATTCAGTGCAAGTCACCGTCTTTGCGTCTCCTGGCTCTCGGGCTCACGGTGGAACTCATCGAAAGCGACGGTCGTACTATCGCCTGTCCGCTTGAATCGCTGGATTCGTGCTCTCTCCTACGATAAGCTGTCTTCACAACTCTGCGCACGTGGGTTTTCCATCCACTCAAGGTGGTAGTTAAATATCCTGTAATGGCGTAGCGCGTCAGATGGGACACCTACAAAAAATTTCGACAGTCCGCTTGCTCGCTCTCGTGATTTGACTGCACCTGCCCCTGTCTGATTATGCCAAGGAAAAATATCTATTGCTCTCCTTCTTATACTCATTTATAACCTGGTACTGTTCTGATTTCAGCTATCTCCCGCCTTCGTGTGGTCCTACTTTGACTTTAAAGCGTCTCAGTCCGATCAGGGTTCTTCATTGTCAGAGGCTGATAGGCGATTTTATTCAGAAAATTGTTACTTTAAATCGACCCTTTGCGAAACTATTTTAATATACTCCCCCCTCCCCCATTAATTCCTATCCGACTATTGTACAACCCCTTTATAGAATTCTCAAGCATTGTATACCTTCAGTTAAATGCACATTATTTGCCAAGACTGACCTTTTACCTGCATGATCGGTAAGATCTCTATGCGCAAAGTGACCCAGAGAGGTAAAAGATAACGTTTCTTAATGTTTGTTGATCCAGCGTAGCAGTTTTTAGAGCCGAAAGCAAGTTGTACCTTCTTCCTGCGCGCAACAGGTTCTGATTGACTACCAAACGAGGAAGGTAGCATTTCGGAATCACAAGATCCAATTCTGCAACCTGGGATGGGAAATAGCACTTTCACGTTCTAACGCTATCGCTGCCATTCTGCAAAAATCCTCTGTTCGTCCTTTACCTACGGTAAAGAGATAGCTTTTTACCAAAATTAACCGAACAGAGGATTTTGGCAGATTTGAATAATATATTTGACCCACGTGTGAAAAACTCGGCCAAAATCCTCTAGTAATTAATTGTGCCTGATAGTCATCTGGTGGTTTCTAGATTGATTGCTTAGGAAATCCTGCTTGGGCAGTCAGCTTACTGTATCCGAATTGGTGGCTTCCCATACGTTGCAGTAAGGCTGGGCGGGTAACTTGACCCAAGTGGGATTAAACTCACGGCTCCCGGTGGGGCCTCGTAGCTCAGTTGGCTAGAGCGTTGGCCGTACTAAAAGCCTTCCCCTTGTTGGCGTGGGCTCGAATCCCACCGAGGCCACCAAGTGTTTTCCAAAAGTGGGTCAAAAGAATTAACCGAATACTGTCGGATTGTGGTTTTTACCAAGTTCTACTCGCGTTCTCGGTCTTAATTTGTAACGGCCGGCTTTTATTTGCCTATTAAACGGAGCAGAACACAAACAACTTTGGAGTGATAATTCAGCTATGGAAGCATTGGGTAGGTTCCTTGTCTTCTAAACGGAATTCAAGAGCGCTAGCCTCATTTGAACCAGTTCAGACCAACACTGTCTCTTAATGCTTGAGGCGTACTCCACGGTGTGTCATCTTTAGGAAATTCCTGTTATTTAAAAAATAGGATAAAGAATCTGCCCCATATCTGTCCGCACATAATGATATCTGGAGAAAAGAAGACATCTTGTCTGTTAACATGTCGTTGTTACGGGATGCACAAGAGAAGGAGAATTTTCCAAATGACAAAGTTCAGGGACTGAATCCCAAGAACAACTTTTGGTGTGGCAGAAGAGAGAACACAGCCAGTTGGCAGCAAGTCTTGATGATGTGTGAGGGACTAAATGTGAGCAGAGACACTAGCGACCAATCAGAATAAGTCTAATTATCGATCGACCCTAACTTGCGGCTACCGGCTGGGTGAGAGGAGGAAGTTCTGTTACGTCTTAGCCGTGCTGGGAAGATGAGGCGCTAGTTGTTACCATCGTGACAGTGTTTTTTATCTAGAAACGTTGACATTCTGACCTGCTTATGTAGGTCAGCCACGTCTTTAAACGTAGCAAAGTTTACTTGTACTGACACTGGTATCACTTCGGCTGCACCAGTTAGGACGCTGAGAACGCATGACAGAGCTCCACTGGCGTACGGAAAACAGTCCAGAAGGTTAAAATCGTACCTTTCATACTTTAACGCATAAACATGATTTTTGGAAGAATACAATTTCAGGAAAACATGCGATTTTAGTGCACTTTATGCCTTCGCACTGAGTTCTAGATACCGCACGACATGGGCGTGACAAACGAACGCTCAAGGTCATCGGCCCACAATCAGAAATCCCAGGCGCTGATTGGTCCTCCACCAACCGATGACGTTTCAGCATGCTTTGTACCTGACATTGTGTAGTGGCCGAGGGCTTCTAGGATAGCACTCGCCGAGTAACTTGAAGCATGTGGAATAAATTATGGCTAAGCCCGAGCGGAATAAGGTTGTCAAGCACGTTAACACTCATCCATACGCTAAAACAGAATACTAATGAAAAGGAATATAGGGTTATAATATGAACAGACGCAGATTGAATACTTATGACGAAGGTTAATTGTACAAGAGTGATGAGGTACGCCAAGGGGATAATATCTTTGGTTTGAGGTGACGCTGCCATGCCTGCTACACAACCGGTGGGGAGTGCAACGCGGTGGGCATCTGCAGAGAAGGGTCGTGGGAGGTGCCGAATAGTGAGAGGATCGAGTTGCGACGAGGTTCGGGAGGGTGTCGGCGGTAATGAAGGACGGGCTCCGGCTGTTTTCACTGTCACGCAGTTACGCCATAACCATCCTAGGTGCGCGCGTAAAAGTGTCACTTTATTCAAATGAACGAATGCAAGTTCTGGTCCGATTACAGTGTCTCGCAAGCCCTACTGCCAAGATCCCCAATAATATATTTGTCCTTACCCTGCCGGTTCTGTAATCAGTAATACAATTATACCACAACGTCCTTTGACGTATTTCCTCTGAGTTCTGAGGTAGATGTACTTGAAAACCTGTGTGTCGTATCAACCGTTCAACAATAAGATGGTCAGAAATAATCAAATTTTAACACAAGAACCGCTTAGTTGTTAATGCAACATGTTATTTCCAATCATGAGCAGTCAGCTACTGGGAGCATTTCTAATGTAATCACGAATATAAACTGGGGAAGGTGGAGCTGGCGACTGTAACAGGAGAACTGATCAAACTGTCAGGCACTGACACTAAAAAGGAAACACTTCTCTCTTACACAATCTTCTTTGACGTAACTCAATGCAACCGGTACTGCGAATTTGCCCAAGAAATTCGTTATCGGTCATGACTGTTCGCCGCATGATAACATGAATTTTTAGTAGAGGATTTTGGCAGATTTTACTAATCCCATTTGACCAACTTGTAAAAAACTCGGTGACCTAGGTGGGATTCGAACCCACGCCAGCAAGGGAGGGCATTAGTACAGCCAACGCTTTAAGCCAACTGAGCTACAAGGCCCCACCGGTAGCCGTGAGTTTAATCACAGTTGGGTCAATTTACCCGCCCAGCCTACTGCAACGTATGGAATCCACTAATTTTGATAAAGGAAGCTCACTGCACAATCAGGATTCTCTGAGCAATCAATCTAGGATCTATCAAAGTGACTACCAGGCACAATAAATTAATTAATTGACCCAAGTGAGATTAAAATCACGGCTTCTAGTGGGGCCTCGTTAATCAGTTGGCTATAGCTTTGATGCTGAGACGGTGACTTGCGCGTTGATTTAGTTTTAAAGTGATAGTAGACTTGCACTGAAGCTACCGCACACTTTCCTCCTCCCAAACCTGAAGCCCGATGTCCTGACAGTGTCAAGAAAGACTAGAGATGCGAGAGGGCGTAAGTGGATCGCGTGGCTGGAGCCGCCCCTGGGCCCGTATCCCACGGGTTGGGAGTGCCATAAAGGCCGCATTAAGAAATAACCATTGCAGCCTGACTCTCAGTCAGCCAGTCAGCCATTCAACACATAACACACACTGGGGTGACCACGTGGTTACATTTATCCCGTCAGTTGGCGACCATCCAAGCCACGGCTTCTAGCGCACCGTGATAGTTTCAAGTGCGTTAAATTGTTTTATAGTGAGGAAAATGTACTGAGCCCTCGACCTCACCCTGTCCCCCACCCCCAAAATCATACCATTTCCCGAGACGGTCAGTTGTCTGATGCGAAAAGTGGGCACAAACTGCTCGTAACCTCGTCTACGCATACTACGTACACGATATGGCCCCCTAATCACAAGCACCAGGATTTCACACAGCAGGGGTTGAACGGCTCACAGCTCACATGTGTGAGATAGCCAGAGATCACGTTAAGAAGGAGCCATTGCAGCCTGACTTTCAGAAAACCAGTCAGCCACTCCACGCAACACACAGTGAACTGACTGCGTGGTCTGAGTGTAATTGTCAGTTGGCAATCTTCCAACCTATGACGCTTATCGCCCCATGATATTCTCAAGCTCAGATCACATATGGAACAGAGGAGCCATACGGAGAAGGAGCCCAGGATCATACATGCCTCTAAATCAGCTATGCAGACCGAGAGCATGCTTTTGTGGTTTTGCGTTTGATTATGTGAGGTGCAGAGGCTGCAGTGTTGTGGTATAGCCAGCGATGTTCTAATGCAGGTTTTCATGGAGTCGCATGTGACATAATAGGCCAATGCGGTGTGTGCATGTGAGCTCCTCTTCCAAATAGCGTGTTATCACGATGTCACGTCCTCGCCTAGGCCTGATATCGTATGCATTTTCTCATGAGCACCAGCAGACATTTTATTATTGATATTCTGAATTTAATTAAACATTTATTTACTATAACAAAAAAATTATGACACTATTTTCGGAAAATTATACAAGAACTATGGATCTGAAAGGCATGAAATTCGAGAAAGGGTATAGAGTTTTGCGAAGGTGCAGCATAGTATGTAACACAAAACGAAACGTTTTCATAGGAAAGCGAAGCCTTTTTGGAAGAATTCATTCAATGAGTACTTGTTAGTCTTTATTCCCTCCCCACCCCAAAAAAATCAGGAAATGTTCGGTAGCAAATTTTTTCTGGTCAATTTTACACTTTTTACCCTATCATTTACTAATTCCTTTAAAAATTAAACCACCAATTTTGTATGGTTTCTCTAAGCTTTCATAAATCGCGCAGAACTTTGGAATTGTCACGGATAAGTGCCAATAAAAAGTTTGGGTATCCAGTAACGCGACTGTCCAATGTCTAAGCGCAAATAAGTCAGCCACCTTAAAGCCTGACAATGCGTTCCCAGTGGATGAAGTTTGACATGTCAACAATCGGTGATGATTTTAAGATTCAAGAGCCCCGCATTAGAAATGGCATATTAAGACTAGGAGTCTGAGCTTGACCGACTTCAAAACACCTAATCTACAAGTCACCGCAAGAACTTTAAGAGTAGGCTTATTAAATCAACGATGACAGAACGAGGGATTGGGTGCAAGAGGCTTTCTGCAAGAGGATGCTGTAGGGATACCTTGGAGGAGAGTTCAGAGTCTTTTTCTTCCAGGAAATTCATAATGTCTTTTTATGATTATCCTTTCTATATAATTGCAACAAATGCATGTAAACCCCACTAGCCATTACTTGTTCATGCAGGTTCAAGGCCCACCCTTGTAATGTGGCAGATATTCCCTAGCTTCTAATGAGAGGTAAAAATACATCGATCAATGGATGACGAAAAAATAGGTGAAAGAGGCCTGGAGAGTTCATAAGCAAGTTCATTCAGTCCTCCTGCTAGTATTTATTCTGAAAACGGGAGTAAAATTAGGTCAGCACAAAATTTATTTCCTCCCATCTTTTTGTGTGAATTTACGGTTTTCCGTGTCTGCGTCGTTACCCTATGAAAGGAAGTCTGCCCAATTAAATTCCAGATTATTGATGAAATGAATGCGATAAAACAACAAATGCTTTTTTAATGTTTTTTTCACCTATAAATACTGCCAGTTTCTCTTTATGCTTTAACCTGCTGTTAAGGTAGCTGAAGAGTACATTTGGTTTTTCGATGTCCGTTGTAAAATTTTCGGCAATCTGTGGACACTGGATCTTATCTCGCTCAGATTTCTGTAAACTTCTTTTTATATTTTTTTATCAAAAAAACAACTGGATGTTCTGAAATCGTCAAATTCCAAATCAGTCTTGCACATTTATTTCTGACTATATTGCTTTGTTTTTATAAGCTACATGTAGGGTACACAATACAAATTTGTTTTGAGATTACGCCTAGGCGTGTTAACCGTCTTCTGTCGTAAGTTTTCGCCATTCTTGGCTGAAATCTTATAATTTTCCTGTTATTTTTTATATATTCCTATTAAAGTTACATTAAAATAATAGTCTCAATTCGAACGACATAATAACCGTCTCTGTTTTGTAGGTATTCAGTACTTTATTATATCTAACTAATGGCTCACAAAACACCAATATAGTGAAAAGAGATGATTCTGCGTGGTTTTAGGAAACATTACCTTTAAGCCAGATCGTTGAACGTGTCCTTATGGTTAGAATATCCTATACAGCTACGTAAGTACTTCACGTGAGGTGCTGTATTATTGCTGCATTATTGCTCAATATTTAGAGATCAGGATCGTTTGGTGAATTCTATTACTTTGCATCCATTATTTTCAAAACATTCTAACAGCCTTAAATAAATTGTTCAGGCGTCAAAATACAAGCCTTTTATCTTACTAGTCACCTTGGCAAATTTTTATCTGACGTCAAAGTTTCGTGATCGCAGTACGAGTCTTAAGCCAAATATGGTTTGCCATTCGGAATAAAAACTGTAGTTATACGCTTCATCCAACTAAAAATGCAATTGTGCATGGCTGCCGCTGAATATGCACACTCAGTTTGGAGACTTCCTGACCAGTTCATGTTATTGTACTTCGTTGCTTTTCGGCTTCTCATCAATCATTACGTTAGAAACAGTACACACAGTATAACAGTGTCTTTTACTTCTAGTAAAATGTCGATAGTTTGGACGTTGGTCGCGACCTTTTTATATGCGGAGGGGGCTGTTATCATCCTTCTTCTGCTGCCCCTCATCTCCTCCACTCGGTATGCTCCTTCTCTATGAATACAAGCAACATCATATGTCATAGGTGGAACAGTCTCTTCAAATCGAGACTCATTGCTACTTTCTCTGCTTACGGATCTTTCTACTTTCGAGGTTGCATCTGTCTTCTCACCTTGATGATTTGTGGTGAGTAAGCTGTCTATACAGCCATCGTTAACCATATCTGCCCGTCACGCTAAACACTTCGGTTACTGTCTACTCTACACATGTTTCCGTAGAGGCTGCGAGAAGTGTTTGGACTCAGAACAATGCATACCAAAAACTGAAGGATAATCCACAAGACTTTCGGGCTGAGACGGAATCTGTCTTCTTGATGCGTCTGTTCCGAGCTCAGAGGAACCTGTACATTTCGGGTTTTTCTCTCTTCCTTTGGTTGTAAGTTTTATTAATTTAAGCACTTTTCTAGTCAACTTAGGATTCAGAGTACATCAAGTTTTTGACTAAAATGTTTCTGTCTATATATATATATATATATATATATATATATATATATATATATATATATATAAATGCTGGCTTAAGTACATGTCCACCTCTCAGACATAAGTCTTATCCTCTCTGCGGCAACATGGTCCTTCGATGCTGCTCATTCTGTTAGGATCAGTCCACCTAAAGAAGGCCAAAATATCAATGTCTAACATGCTTTTCAAGGCATGCCACTGTTAAGATTAGCCTTCGCTTTCATATTGACGCCCATCTATTTGAATTTGTACCCTACGATCTTTTGCAGAATCCTCATTTGAATTTTTGTTCTAGAATACGTCTCCTTCTTTCATGACAGTAGTGCTATGGCCAAAGCCAACTGTTTTGAAAAATAAAATTGCTCCGAAATTCGTGCACACGTTTAATCTTTGCGGATATATGACGACTTTGTAAAACTGGAATAGAATGAGGACCAGGTGTCCAAATTTAGGCAAGCTCACCGCGAATAATCCCAATTGCTTATTTAAAAAGTGAGGGCCCCGTCAAATCGTAATCGACGTTTTGTGTGACGCTTATACTTGACTGTTTCGATACTTAGTGATATAAGTTTCAAAGGTTATATTTGCCTTGCTGCAATTCCATCAGGAATGTGATGCTTTCCGGCTTTTTTGTGCTATTATGGCTGCGGTTTCTGCTAGTGCCCCATTATGTTCGGTAAGCCGTCTATCCTTCGTATACTGGGACGGTAGATGGAATAATTATTTAGCTATTGTTCCACTAGCTTCTTGGTGTATTTTTTCTTCTCTGGAATGTTACGCCATGGTAAGTGGTGATTTAATCCCAAAATCCACTAAGCCGTGTCAGTGTCTGGCCCTTTGTATGATGTAGCGCAGTTTTCTGGATAAACCCATGCATACAGTTTTGTTTGAAATTTACTCAAAATCAACTCATTCGCCTTGTGCCCCCTCTGTGCAGCGTATTGTATCGCCTGGTCCAACTAATCACAGAGCATGCCCGACTGATTGCGACTAGTGAAGCCTCTCTGGCACAGGCCAAAAGCGCCAGTGAGGCGGCCAGCAAGTTCCTTTCTCAGGACAAGTCTGCAAAAGGTGAATCCTCGGTAAGCTTGAAGATTGTCTGTGTTTCACTCTTTGCGCCGCTTATTTTTCTTTTTGAGAGTTCGTCATCTTTTCCCTTTCCGTTTTCAACACTACGCGGATCATGCTTGGGCTCAAATGGAAAACTGCCGTGCCTGAAAAGCGGTAGATGAGGCAACGCATGCCGAGGTGTTTTGTAGACACCCCTGCAAGGTGTCCTTTTAAGAAAATCAGAAAATTGCTATCTCTATGAAAGCAAGGTCACACCGCACGCACCGCTTTTACATACATCCCTGCCATTTTTTTCTGACTTAAACATTGATACGTACTTATAAAATTAGTGCATAAAGGGTGGTTTTCGCATATGCATGTGTGGGGACCTTCGCACTAATTCAGTAGTGTAACAATAATGAGCTTATCCACGTCGACCGCTGGTGACTGAAGACATGTCAAAACGGACTGTCTTGAGTCGTTTATTCCTAAGGAACACATTGCATTTGTGTTTTTCTGTGTCCTACATGTATTTTCAAACTTATACGGGAAAAAGCCATATAAACATATCACTCTTTCCATAAAATCTCATAAAGGAAACTATCCTTAATTGGTTTTCGTCGCAGATGGTAGGTGTGGCCAGTCTACCCACTATGAGATTGAAACCTGATGCATTCATTTCCGGCTTCGTCGCTTCAGCAAGATTTATATTTCCACACTGTGCCTTTATTATAACTGTTCCTCGGCACAGTACACTTGCGTAGCTCGTTTGAATTTGGTTAAATGAAATGACAAGGTTGTACGGGTGAAGAATTTACGTAATATGTTAGCGTGCAAATTGTGGAGCAGCTACCTTGATGCCATCTTGAGTAAGACTGACTAAATGGCCTATGCTCACAGCCTGCAGGAAGTTGTCCTTGAACGGCCTTTCGCTTCTGCCGTCGCCATCAAACCCTGTTGCGGTGATTTCTGATACTTTTGGGACTCAGTTTCTTGGAATGCTATTAGTGGGCGTTTTTGTGCACTTTATCGGCCGTAACTATTCGGGAAATTGGCCAATTTATGCATTCTTTTATTCGTGTACTTATGTCGTCCGTCCCCCATGGAATGATAGCCTATTATCCTCGATAATAGATCAATATGAATAACTTTTGTCCCTGCACATGTTCTTACTATCCTCATGTTTAGCTTTAGTTGCATCCGACAACCTTTTCTGGTCCCGTTAGTCAAACAACGAATCGAGTTGCGTTCTTGCTTCAATTGCGCATAGCCAAACCTCCAGCAAACGAATCGTTCCCGCGTTCTCAATTTCAACTGCGAACCTTATTGATGAATAGACTGTATTAATTCCTTAAATGCACGCGTCCGAATCAATGTGTTCCTATGCGATCTCGGAAACGTATACATAACAATCATAGAATCTTGCCCGATCTGTATGTTGCTTAGGCCACAGTTTCAGTAGTTGTCCCCTAAACGCGGATATCCAAAGACGGACAGGTGAGCCCACTATTTATTTGCCCACAAAGTGAATCGCTAGGCAGGGATTCTGTGTAAGGGGTGGATCTTCATGGCGATTCTCCTAATACTTCGGTAGGAGTGCCTGTTTTGTTTTCACTGTTACCAATGAATTTAAGAGAACTGTAGTCATTTCTTTGGCGCACCGATTGGTGAAGAGGCCGGCACTGTTCAAAGAGAGCGCTGCCGTTGCTCTGGGTTTTGATGGCATCTACGTCGTTGATGTGGTATATTTTTTTCTCCGATGATCTGACAGCGGTAGGTTCCGTTAGTTGCTTACAGGAGAGTTCCTGATGTCAAAATTGACGTATTTAAAGGCTTTCCCTCATGAACGTTCAGTAGGCCGTATAAAATATCCCCTCATGATTTGGAAGGCATCATGAGGTTACAATTTAAAGTCCTTCTATGTGTGAATAAACCTTTGGCTGATCAGAATCTCTAATATCACTAGCATTTTAGATGGTTTAGGTGCTGAAGAGGCTATGCAGTGAACTTTTTAGCCAAAATCTGGGTGTGGGTTTGAATAAGAGCACTGAGGTAAGGTGGTTTTATGAAAAAATTAAATGAACTGTAACTGGAAGGAGGTGCTGGGGTGAGAGTGGAAGAAATTAACCGCTGGTTTTTTGCTTTGTTTCAGGACAAAGAGGTCGCCCTAAAGGCTGAAGTCGAAAAGCTAAAGAAGCGACTAGAGGCGGAGGAGGAAGGTATGTAACTTTTCTATGTATGTATGACCTTGCAACCTCGGGCACGGATTTCATCCTTCTAGCATGCGACTGGTGCTATTGTTTCTTCCCCTCTCAATCCCTAGAGCAATGCGAGAACCGACACACCAGTCCTAGTTGAGGGCTCCTCACTCCTTCGGATGTAATCAGAACGTATTGAATGTTTGTCGTCCCGCAGTTGACGCATAATAGCAGGCAAACACGGGATAGGTTTGATGTCTCAAGGACGCATTGAGGAGCTCCCTTGGATGTCATAGATCCACCAAGAGGCCTTAGAAGCGCTTGCATGACGGAAAGAAATGCCTTTTAAACCTTCAGTTATGGCTCGAAGGGTTTCCGACTGACTTTGCTGCACTAGTCCTCACACAGACCAAAATACCACTTTTATGAACCTCGAAATTCCTACTTTTTGGACCCCATCCACCTGAAACTTAACACCAAGATCGAGTGTGGCACGTGTAGATGAGTTGTTTCTTCTTTTGAACTACCGTCCTCGAGCCTATCTCCAGTCGTCGTTCCTGCCATCTGCAGGCGGTAGATGTGGTAAAATGAAGCTCTGTTTAGCTTCACCGATACTAAATATACGTGAGTCACTGCAATGCCTTCTGCTGGCCAGTGTTGGCCTTCGTCTTTTGGAGCCAGGCGACCTCCTTGGCTGCACATTTAATTGATCTAGCCACCTTCACGTCATCTGCTGAGTCCGCCTGCTAATCTTCGTCAGTCAGCCATGCCCTGCCCCGCCAAAAAAGACCGGGAATGTGAATGTGATCAGCGAACTGAACGGTCTGTGATTTAGGTCACCGAGCTCACGTATTTTCGACTGCGATCGGGAATATTCAAATTCATCCGCTAATAACGTTCGTTTTCTACCCGGACACCGCATATTTTAGTCTGGTGTAAGTGCATAGCTTTTTAGACAGATGAACATTAGTAACAAAGACAAGGGAGATTCGTGTGGCCATTTCCGGCTCATTAACCGTCATCAGCCAGTCAAACCCGACCGCAATTATTGTACCACCTGAGGCTTGAACCCGCGACCCGTTGACCAGAAAATAAACGCTCCAACCATTGAGCTTCGGAATCGTTGTCTTGCAGGTTTAGATCTGGAATATTGACTGCATTCGTTGATGAATGCTTACCGATCGCTAACGGAACTAACTCGTCCCTTTCTGCCTTGAGGCTCACTCTCGAGCCTCGCCAGCAGCTGCACAGCGGCTAGTAGTAGAACAGACAGACTGACGACGGCTAATAAGCCAGAAATGACCAGTCAAGTCTCCCTTGTCTTTCTCGGCAATATTTGTCTGTCCATTCTACTACGAGCCGCTGTGCAGTTGCTGGCGGGGCTCGAGAGTAAGTCTCAAGGCAGGATGGGTGAGTGAGTTCCGTTAGCGATCGGCAAGCGTTCATCAACAAATGCATAGCTTTTTCTCATCCAATAAGGGTTCGGTTATTAAAGCTAATTATGTTTGTTTAATCACTTAATCCGTAATAATTCTGGCTGATCCTTTCTTCTTGTAGAGCGAAAACGCATCGAGACCGATAGGGACATGGTAAAAAAACAGGCTGATCAGATGTCTAAGGAATATGACCGCGTTTCTGCGGAATGCCAAGCTCTTCAGGTAGTCCTTTTATTCCTTTTTCTCCGGTCCGCGTAATGCTTCTTTCCTGGTACATAAAGCATGCTTACCCAATCAAACCAGACAGAGCTGCTTAGTGCGCTGCCGCATCCCGTGGGGAATGGGCAGTCAGCTATCTCACTCAGTCAAAACACCTCGCCATTGCCTTCTACGTGTACCATGCACGGAGCGGTCTCGGCACTATCAAAGCACAGACTTCCTCAAACTCGGGTATAATCTAGCTGCAGGATGATACAAACGGGTACAGTCGAAAGTGTTGCAGTCATACTCTCAGTCTGACGGGGGGTCATTTCTGTTTCATTTTTCATAGTTAGTCAACTAACATGGTGTCAGCCCGTTTTCCGATGATAGAGCATCCATGGAGTAGATTTTTTTCGGAAAATACTATGTTATTTTTCCGACTAGCTTCTAAAAATTGGCAGTTTTTGTTATTTTTTTGTCAGTCCCTACCTGACTGTTGTTGGTGAGTAAACCAGCAACGGCCTTTCTACCCTCGTTTGCATTGGTCGACCGCTTGCCCAAGGCAATGCAGAGCGTTCATGTCCTTCTTGCAGTTAGGATAGATTTACGTTTATGTGAAGTTGCTGACAACCGTCTGTTATTACTGGTCCTGTCCGCAAAATTGGTCCCAAGTGTGTGCTCATGAAACCACGGCTGTTTGTGCAGCTGTTGTCGTTTGCTGATTTTAAAGCTAGCTACCGCGACGTTCTGCAGAGTTACGGCCCATCCTCCAGGCTATTGTGTTGTGGACCGACTTCTCAGAAAAACTGTACCATATGATTTTAATCACGCTGACTTGCCCTGTGACGTGAGCTGACCAATCATGACATCGTTCTGTTGCCATCAAGTTGTGATGATTTGAAACATCCAGTCTCGGACTAATAATGTCGCCACCGCAGTCGATTTAACTGCCTGGGCTCTCCAACGTAATCCTTAGCCAGGATAAGACACCCTTCTTACTCGGAGGTTGTCTGTTTGAGGAAATTGACTGCCTCCCGCGTAATATTGATAATTTGGCTCACGTTTAGTATATCAGACCAGTGGGAGAGACTCTTACCGATGTTTTGGTTTTGCACATTTCCGGTGTGAAGTTGTTGCCCAGTGGACAGGTAGGATTGCATCTTCGCTCGCGAGTGACGCCATGTCAATCGCCACAAAGATTCACGTGTACCGCGCAGCTTTCAGGTCCGCCCTCATCTGCTGTCCTCAATTGTGGGACCTGTGCTTGCTAGAAGAACAAAAATGCATTTTACATCCATGCATCGTTAGCAGTTTCATTCGAGTGAAATACACCAAGGTAGCCTCCACCACTCGCTGTGACACTGCCTAGAGGATGTTCTAGGTCATCCGATCAAAACCATGTGGATGGTTTTGCACACTTTATCCGTCGCCCCGCTGTTTGCATTCCGGATCTGTGTTCTAACCGCCACCGACGAAGAGGTGTCCACAACCTGACATGTTAGTGGGTGGATCCGAACTGCTCCCCAATTCATCTTTTTGTATTTATATCGCTGCAGTCGGTCAAAACGTGGATTTTGGTGTCGGACCAACAGTGTCGCTGGAAAAGGTAGATGGTAGGGCTTATCAGACCTGTTGCCACGGCTGATCGTCGCCTGTGGCTGTCAGGTTGGTGAGCAGTTTTCGCCGTGTTGCGATATTGCAATCGGTTGAGCAGTTTGCATGCTCACACACGTTCTCATGTAATTGTGGGTCACTTACTTCTGACCAAGGTCCAAATATGCTAAACCGTCTCGACGCCCTATGCGCATGCTTATGGCTGTTTCGTGTATCCACCTGCGCTGTCACATTTTAGCGTTGACGCACGTAGTAGCTGAGTCACTAGGTACGTGCGTTTTTTCCTCAATGTATATGACTCAATGACCTCGTCTCTAAATGATTGTTCATCTTTCATGTAAAGCGGACTTTCTTAGTCATATCGGGTTTGGTCTGGACCGATAGCTTGCCTGTCCACCTTTGGCGATAGTTGGAATGCAGCAGGGGGCTGGTTTTCTCCAAAAATCCGTTCTGTTGCAACGTCCAAATTAAGTCGAGACCACTGGAAATGAGTTATAATGCATTGGATGACCTGGCATAAAACCGCCGTCTACGCGAACGCACAACATGGCTTGTTCTTCTCGGTTGAAACAGGCCTTGGAAAGGCACAAATTCATCGACTACCATCATATTCCTCTGTCCACCAATCCAAGCAGTTGACAAAATGCGGCTACATAGCTCAACACAGCCTTTTAGAACCGCGTAAAGGATATGGTGTGGAGGACTACCGACAAAGACAAACGAGATTGGAACGGCTATTTCTGGCATATTAGTTGTCATCAGCCAACCATATCCAACCTCAGGTTTTTAATTGCTGAGGCTTGAACCCGCGTTCTGTTGGTTAGAAGTACAATGCTGTAAACACTGAGCCTCCGCTTCTGTGTCCTGTCGGTTGTGCTTGGAGATAGTGACTGGTGGAGGGCAATCACCGTTGACTTTGCGGGACCTACTCGCCTCGTAGGTAGTCAAACTGTAGCTAGTAGTATAGAAAAAAAATAGCATTCCAGTTTCCCTCATTTTCGTCGTCGCTGATATAATTTCTATACTAATAATCGTAATGCGGCTACTCGCGGGCTCTAGATTGAGCCCCTAAGGCGAAAACGGGGCGAGTAGGTTCCAGAAAGCCACTGGTGAGCGCCTCTTCTCGCTCATAAATGATACTTTGGCGTCCGGTAAGGCCGCGATATAGTGACTTCCACGCGCAGCCAAACTATTTGTGCGTCTCTCGATTCGCTAACCTGAGTGCCTCTCTTTGGGCACCCCGTCCGCCCATTATTTGAATTAGCACCACGTGGATGCGAGTGTCCGATTCAGCCATACAATCAGTAGAAGCAGAGGGTCGAGTTCCAGGGATCAGTTCAGAAGAATATACGATTGATAAAACATAAAGTTTAGTGGTCTGACGTTTTGGATTCTCATTCGTACCCAGCATCAGAGACACCCCTTATCTGCGACTGTGTCTGATGATGGGTTCGAGTGAGAATTTTAAACATCAGGTCAATAAGCTTCTTGTTCCAGCGGTAGCATCTTCTTCCTCGCCGTTGTCTATTTTTTGTGTGATGCTTGCTCGGCAATTTGGCTTGCTGCCACTATAACCGCTGGTCGCCTGCGTCCTCTCTACGTGGCTAATTATTCTGCCTAGGTAAACTCTTCGCGCAGAATAGGGAGCATGGAGGTCATTGCGCTCACACAGTTATCAGACCTTACGAGAATCAGGGCCTCATCAAACCTAAAGGTGTGGTCGAGTCCCGTCACATGAGCCGTGAGCCTATAGTCTCACTATTCTTCACTGCTGCCACATGTTCGGCCATCCGCGTGAGAAGTACTCTTCCACTTTCTCCAAAACTTCAGCTCACCAAAAGTCCTGCTCCATGTTCAATCATACAGTCAGGGTATCTGGCTTATGTATCAGTAAGAGAGCGAGTGAGGCAGATGCAGCGCAAGCCTTCCACTGTACACTCTGCTTACTATCCGAATGTTACATAGGATATATGAATGAGCTAACCAGAGTAGTTTGATTGCGAGTTAGCCTCCACCATGGTCTTCACCTGCCGCTAGTACTGATGGTCATACCTTTGTACTTTTCTTTCAGAAAAAACTCACAGCTGCTACTGGCGCTGGAGACAGCAAGAAATCGGACTAAGCCTGCGTGTGTGTTTGGTGTTGAAGTCCATGATCAGTACCTCCTACAGTTCGTCCCCTTTTTGCTGGGACACTCACCCCTCTGCACTCTTTTCCTGTCCTTTTATTTCGCTCTGTTTACTCCGACACCGCTTTCCATTGAAATCGCCACCTCCTGTCAGCCCTGTTATGTCGATCCTTGTAATGCTTTTTAAATTGTTTGGCTGGAAAAGCTTTCGAAATTTGCTCGAGATCACTGTTGACCTGATGTTTCTTTTTTTTGTTTCTCCGTACTGCCTTTGCAGTCGGTCTGGAGCCGAGATGTCACCGCGAGCTTGCTATTTCACTTTCTCATCCCCACTGCTATGAGTTGCTTATCACCGATGTAAGTTATAATTAATCAGGGTTTCAAGCTAGTGTCTGGGTGAGACAAAGGACAAACTGTCCTTCTCACCAAGAGTGGATTTGGGCGTACTTGATCGTCTGATCGGCGTAGTAGAAGGTTTTTATCATATTTGTTAGAGAGTGGTCAGTTGTTTTGACGAGCTTTGCATTTATATCGCCGTATGAATAAGTCAAATATGCGAGTAAGTAGAGCAAATCCTTCTGTTGCTAGGACGGGGGAGGGAGGGGGAAAGAAACAAAATTGCGGTCCGTCTTCTGATCATCGTCAGAGGGATGACGGCCGCTGGGACAGGTAATTAGCTGCGGGCGGCTGAATTGGTGGCTTTCGGCCCCCGTAATTGCGGCACCTGTATGGACTTTTTTTTGGACGTACGGAACTGGTTTACATAAGCTGATTGCAGCCGCTTCCACCGTAGCCAGTGGACGCTGTCCAAAGAATGTTGAATAGGCTGAAGGGACCTTAAAAAACACCCGGAAGGCTTCTCTGACAAACTTGCTCTACTGGATCTAGTAAGAGACTGGCAGACCAGCGCTGGTCACCACTGACTCACGAAGAAAATTGCCTACCATATTTGATGGCGAATTGCGTGGAGAGTGGGTCTTGCAGAAAAAGCTCCAGGGAAGGTCTCAGTCGTTGAAGTGGTCCTCATTGTTGTTTGGAGCATTGATCCGAGGCATGTAGAATACTCCTAGGCCAAAGCACACGTACGCTTTGACTAATCACACTTGAACTCCTCCGATTGGGACTGTGGAGGTTCAAAGGAAGAATAGGCGTTCACTGGGAGATGTTTATTAGGTGTCAGACCTTTCGGGTAGGTGTTTCTTCTACCCATCTTCAGAGACAGAACAGTCATGCTCACTGCTCTCATTATATGTTTCTTAACCTTGTGTCTGTTGGACGGCCGTCTGACTGCGTCGGACCCGCATCACGCTGTAGCCTGTGTCGCCATCGCCACCCCCGCTGACAGGCTGCGTGTTTGAGCTGGCATAACTTTCACCACGGCTACTTCTGCCCCTGTCCTCGTTGGTGGCGGAGATACTCGGCAACCCCGATTTCTTCGCCCTGGCGGTTTCCTGTCATTAACTAGGATACAATCATCCACTACAAGGAGCGCTTAAACTCGATTTTACCAGATCTGCAGTTCACGATGGAAGAAGAAGACGTAGAGGGCAGACTTTGGTTCTTAGATGTTCTAGTCTGGCGCCAACCAGGCGGCAATAGCAACAACTGCTGCAACACAAGCGAAGTTGTGTACGCATGCTATACTGACAAGTTGAAATCCACTGCAGTACGCCAAACGGGACGAGATTGAGCTTCTCAGCTCCAACGGCTATCCGCGAGGGTTTCCTTGAACGAAATCGAATGCACAATAAAAGCGGAACGAAGGGCCTTGTCAACCAAAATCTTGGCGGAGCATTCCGTATATTAAAGGTGCCTCGTGCCTTTCGGAATAGGAGTTGCCCACAGGCCTATCTAAACAATTCGTCAACAATTGATGCGGCCAAAAGACCCTATCCCTAAGCAGAAGAAGTCGGCCGTCGTCTACAAACTTCAGTGTAGCTGCAAGATGTGTAACTATGTTGGAGAAACCGACCGAAAGTTGCAAACGCGAATGCATGAGCGTCAGTTGGCTGTACTAAGGTTAGACCCAAAGTAAGCGGTTGCAACTCATGTCATGCAGATGGACCCTATCTTCAAATTTAATGCCGTTGAATTCGTGGGCCGACACGAGGATCACTCGTCAAAGCAGGTAAAAGAAGCCTGAATTTCCACCGACCGCTCAGTCAACCGCCACAGTACTTTGCCTGCCCCATATCGGGTTTTAAGTACCCACTTGACAGAAGACCGCTAGGGCGTAGAACATTCGGGGCCGCCGATTATCTCCGCAACCAACGAGGAGGGGGGCGGAACAGGCCGTGGTGAAAGGTCGGCCGGTTCAAACATGCAGCCTGTCAGTGGGGGTGGCGATGGCGACACAGGCTACGGTGTGATGCGGGTCCGACGCATAATGAGAGCGGCAGCATGACTGTTCAGTCTCTGAAGATGGGTAGACGAAACACCTACCCGAAAGGTCTGACACCTTATAAACATCTCCCAGTGAACGCCTCTTTTTCCTTTGATATACCACCTGGGAATCGCATTTTCACAAATATTACTGTGGATATTCCCTAAGCGGGTTACCTCAACCCTTTGGATAGGGTGGTTTTAATGAATGCACCAGTCAGTGGCGTACTGCTCTGCCACCGTTCCAAGGTAAATGCTATTGGTAAGGGTGATATATGGGTTCCTGAACACAAACACGGAAGTTATCCCCCCCCTGAAATTATGTGCAGGGCCACCTCTTTTACTTTGGCACTGCGTTTCCATTCCACACAAGTAATCCTTACCCAAGATTCTAGTGCAAATGCTCCGTCACCGAGTTTAAAGTTGTCTACCGCACTTTTGTGACTTCAAAAGAAGCCACGTTGAATCTTTAACAAACGACCTGGATTTTATGCTGTATATAATGGGAAGCCCAAAAGTGGACCCGTGACGTGAGAGAGAGAGAGAGAGAGAGAGAGTTACGCTTTATTTTGAAATTAAAATTCCAAAACTTTCAGCAAAAAATGTCCTCCATTCACCGTGAATAAGGTTGGGAACACAAGCCACACAAAACCGGAAGATCACAAACAAATGGTCAAAGACTGCACATATCAACCTCATAAAGAATCATTCTTGAATGCGTCGCAAAATATCGACCAAATTGGACTTCTTTCAAAACTGTGCCAGCGTCGTGCGCTGATGACCTCATTTTTGTTGTTCAAAAAAACAAATAAGGTTAAGAATCGGTATAAAATGGGTCAAATAGGCTAACCGACATAGATATAAGAAATTTCACATATGAATGGAGAGCGGAAAAGATGGCGGCTCAATTTCAAAAGCCCGTCAGGAGGGCATAATCGGAATCCGCCACGCGTACCTTTGGTCGTGTTTACCTTTTTGGAAGCACAAACTGTCGCTCCTTCCTAGGCTGATCAATTCCAAGGATTTTTCAGAAGACGAAGAGGTGATCACTGGAACGTGCTGTTTATTGGCCTGACGTTTCGGATTCTCTCTCGGTCCCATCATCAGAGACGGTTGCAGAAAAGGGTAATCGGGGTTGCGCTGATTTTATAGGCCATGATGACCAGGCAACCACGGGCCTACTATCGCTGACAGTCCTCTTGTTCATCACTAGGGGCTCTAAGTTGATGCGATGATTGCTTTTTGGTCATACCCGAATCGTTAATTGCCCTAATTTCATCACTGTTGTCGATTCCTGCCGTGACAATTGGAGTAATCGCGACATACTGCAGGCAGGCTTTTGAAATTGAGCCGCCATCTTTTCTGCTCTCCATTCGCATGTGAATCCTCTTATATGTACGTCGATTGGCCTATTTCACCCATTAAAAACTGAATTTTAACCCTATTTGTTTATTCAAACAACAAAAATGAGGTCATCAGCGCATGACGCTGGCACTATTTTGAAGCAAGTCCAAATTGATCAATATTTTGAGACAAATTCAAGGGCGATTCTTCACAGTGAATGGAGGACCTTTTTTGCTGAAATTTTTTTGAATTTTACTTTCAAAATAAATCGTTGCTCTCTCTCTCTCTCTCTCTCTCTCTCTCTCTCTCTCTCTCTCTCATATTTCATGTTTGGTGGTGCTCCAGCGGGCATTCACCCCGAGCTTCTTTTTCCTTAGGGAACAAAAGCGTAGGTGCCTGACCGGGGAGGAATGATAAATGGTTGTGGTGTAAACAAGTTCACTCTCTGGTCTCGGTTTCATTCACCTCTTACCGGGGTCAAGGCGTGTGTTGCGCGCACGTGTGTGTGCTGTGACGTGCGAATCAATTTTATTTCATGGTCCTATTACAGACATCGAGTTCCCGCACAGTAACCCCAATTAATATGCCTAAAGGCTTCGGACGTTTTCTTGTCCAAGATTACTTCTTTCACTACACTCATTGACTTCTACCGTCAGCTGCCACAGGCTCAGTTTCCAATGTTGTTAACCCGTGCCAAGCATGTGATCGCAATGTTTGGCAGCACTTATTCGTGCGAGCAGCTGTTCTCCAAATGAAGTTTTGTAAGAACAAGCTGCGCTCTCAGCTCACTGAAAATCGCCTTAATGACATTCTGTTGCTGAACTCCCCATCATTAGAACCTGATATTGTATCTGTCTCTAAGAGCATGTTTCCCATTGATCGTACTGCATTTTTGAATAATAAACGTTGCCTTGGACACCTTGTTTCTTCTGGCCTAGTGTGCCTTCTTGAGCTCCTGAAATGGCCTAGTAGTCCGAAAAGGTTGCCGACCCCTGGAGCCACTGTCGGAGCGGAAGGTGCTAAATGCTCCTAATCGTTTCGGGACCCGTATGCTTGATGCAGCCTTGCCACGGACGCATGAGTGGAAGGGTGTGAGAGAGCGGGGCGGTGGGGGTTGAGGTCATTTACGTGCGACCTAACCTCCCTCTCGGCAGTGTGACCGTCTCGAGTGCCTGCGTCCATTGGAGTGGGTGCAGCATCAGTGACCGGCATGTGGATTAGTTTATTGGAGGCAGACTTGCGCAACCTCCCCCCTTGGCTCCAAGGCTAGGGTAGTGTGACAAGATGAACGGGCATGAACGCAGACGCAGTGGCTTACGAAGTCAACCAAACGTGTCACACACAAGACCTGGCCCCCTCTGCAGGCACCGAGCGCTTCGGGACTCACATGCGTGAGAGGTCCTAAGGGCAAAGTTGAGAAGGAGCAAATGCAGCCTGAGAAGTTCAGCGTTACCCCGTCAATCGGCAACATTCCGAGCGCATCGTAGGTGCACCAGGGTGAGAATGACTTCCCCCGTATCGGTCGCATCCACCCTCGAGCCTCTCAGACGATTAGTTATGGGATTACCACTAGGGGAAAAAAACTAGCTTGCCTACCTAAGTATATTAGCATATTCGTTGATTAACGTTCATCGATCGCTAACGGAACTCACTCGTCCCATTGGGCCCTGGGGCTCACTCGCAAGCCCCGCCAGCAGCCGCGTAGCGGCTAGTTTTAAGGGCAGATGAACTTTGCCGCCAAAGAAAAGGGAGATTGGAATAGCCATTTTTGGCGTGTTAGCCGTCATCAGCCAGTTATACCTAACCCTAGATGGTGCTCCACCCGAGGCTCAAACCCAGGATCTGTGGATCAGAAATCAAACGCTCCAACCATTAAGCTGTGCGGCTGCTAGCGGGACTCGAGATTGAGCCTCAAGGCGAAACGGGCCGAGTGAGTTCCGTTAGCGATTGGTGAGCGGCCATCAACAACCACAGTCAATATCTCCGACCTAAAGCAGCAAGACAACGAACCCGTGGCTCAATGGTTAGAGCAGTGGATTTCTGATCAGCAGATCGTATGTTCGAAACTCGGGTGGGACAGCACCTGCGGTTGGGTATGACTGGTTGGTGATGGCTAATGAGCCACAAATGACAATTAAATTCTCCCTTGTCTTTGCCAGCATATCCTTTCCCTGGAGCCAGTCTTCGGACCGGGACATTGGATGGGATTCAAGTCTCCGGACTACCACAACCACTTGGTTTGGTCTGTGGAACTTTATTAAGCTGCCTATGATATTTCAGCTCGAATTTCGAAGTATTTTCTGTCGCAAATGCCGATATGATTATTGATCTATCTTTTTCCACTAGGTCTTTACTAGCAATAAATGGTCATATGCGTAGGTAATTGCATATGCTCGGCTCAATCACCTCGTGTTCGAAAGACAGAGTATCATAACTAATGACCAGCTCCTCCTTGCTCAGCTTATTGTCTTGCAATTGATGTGCGTTGAGGGTTGTGCATGGCCCTTTTGAACCGCAATTCATTTAGCTCGGCGGTTATTTCGACTGGCAAAATGGAATTTAGTGGACACTGACAGAACTGATCGCGATGGCATGTTACGCCTTCAAATCTTTTCAACCCACCAGCGAAAGAGGTTCATCCAAAACGAAAACTAAGAACAAAAATATCGTTTGCTCGTCCTTGTCAGCTCATAATACCCTGATCACAGATCACAAAAACTGGAATTTAAACCCGCCTCATAAAGTTAAGCGGTCTTGTTTTAGGCCACAAAACATCTGTACGAGAAAGCTCCCGAACACGGTGTTTTTTTATCCCATCCTGCTCTCGAGCTGGCAAGGACAGCGACATGTGACGATTTGCCAATCCGCCATCTTGACACGGCTACAGTCGTCTAAGTGAGCAGTACTCATCACATGACACAATCGCAACTACCAGATTGGTTCAAAAGGTCACCATCAGTCATTTGACATTTCATCGAAAATCCTCTGATGCTTGTCATCTGACCCAATCTGCAGCACCTACATTTGCATTACTTAATCAAACCGTTTCCATATGCTTTTCAGCAAGAACCTCGGAATGGCATATTCGTCCCCATCCCCATTTTTGAGAGTTGAAATGTAATTTTCGGAAAAATGGTAATCTGTGACCGCAAATTATTTATTTTTTATGTACAGTCTCTATTCTATACGCGTTTGCTACCACATCTTCGTCAATTTAGAATCTGTTGTGGGCTAGTTAAAACGGACCAATCAAAATTAGCCAAGATTTGAAATTTCATTGGTCGACTGACGCTGAAACGCTAGACCGCAATCGGCCTGCGTGGGCATCAGCCACATCTCGATGGTGTTTTTTACATTTACAAGAACCACCACCACCACTACTGCCGCCACTGCCACCGAGAATGACCGACAGTCGCGAGCTAAGAGGCTTAAAACCTCCCCACTCGATAGTTTCAGTCGTTGGTTACGCCTAAATCTGGCTGTAGTGAATGGAAATTTTAAGGCACTGGCAAGACGGGGCTCAGATGGCATATAAGTGCGAAATGTCACATCAAGAAGGAGATTCTGTAGCTTGAAACTCAGTGTTGAATGGTGCCTGGTTAATCCACGAGTCGGCAGTCTTACAAACCACGGCTTTTGGCTAGTTTTGCATTAGGTGACATGTTCGCGTCAAGCAGACCGGCAATGTGATTGAACGTGCTTTGGCTGGCTTTATATAAAATTTGCACCTAAAAAAAGTGAAAGGCGCCACACAAAGACCACATTGAAGGGGAGTCATTGCAACCTGGCATTATTTCCCGTTGGAGGACTGAGATTCCCCATCAGCAGGCAGGATTCTTAGTCATCTGTAGGGGCCCAAATACGTGCGCACGTTGCAACGCTGTGCTGCCTCCTGCGAGTACTTACACGTGCGCACCATTGTCAGCCAATCTTGGTTGTCCTAACCGGCCAATCACCTTCACGGCTGACTCACACATGGCCTCGCCACTGTCTGGCCCTTGGGGGCGGCGTCCTCGCAATTCTGGGCGTGTGCTCTCGTCTGACTGCCAGTTTCCTCCAACCCCTTCTCCGATAGTTCTGTACGGAGAACACTATCCTCCCAAATTCTACTCTTCTCATACGGAACCGGGACAGAAGGTCACAGTGGCCAGGTTCTCCCTAATAACTTAACCTGTTGCGATATGTCAACGTGCTGCTAAGCTTTTTCAGTGACTGCGCTCGATCCCGCCTTCAGTCCCCCCCCCCCCCCCCAGTCTTTCCATCAGCGCCAGGAGGGCGAGGGAGGAGAGAGTGCGGTAGACGCTACGCAAGTATGCTCTGTCTCTCTCTCTTCCCTCTGGCATGCACCATCAAAATGTGGCAGCTACCTCCATAGCTTAAGCCTGCCACATACAGGTGCAGCTGTGGTCAAACCCTCACCCGGACTCATCGTGGCCAGATACGTGCGCACCGTGAGACAATATCGCTTTCGTCGTGCGTCAAGGCAGCTCGTTCGTAGAAAGACATATCAACACGATAGCCATCCTCTGTGTTTTCGACTTACTTCCCTGTGTTCATATTCTACGCCATTTCATTCTTTTCAGGCCCATTCAGTTGCAGCAGGAAGCAATAAAATTCCTTTTGGAACTCAAATAAGCGCATGACCCTCACTGGTGTGGTCAGGATCTCAATCGATCCCATTCTGTCCGCCCGCCAGCTTGCTATAGGCGATAATGAACGTTGTATCATAGGACAGCTGCCACGTATAATACATAGGATTGTTACTAAGGGTGCAACAGACAAGACGCAGAGGGCTGTTGGTGGGCAGGCAGAATGGGATCAATTGAGATTCTAAAGATAAAGATTGCTCGAGGCCTGTCCAAGAGCTTTACGGGGAAGATTGTGTTAATGGAAGATTGGCCATGTAGAGCCCAAAAGCCTTGAATCTCATCTCAGTTCTTACGGGATTAAGTAGTTGAGGTAACCTAAGGCATCCTTGGACACGATAAAAAAATATTCCACATGGAGAAAGAAGATTTTTTTTCGACTCACCTTGTCACTGCTGACTAATGGGATTCACTGAAAAAGGTCAGCATGACGTGGTGTAGGAATTAACTTTCCTATCATTATTTAGCTACGACTTCAATTATTCCTTTCATTTGAAAACAACTCATTCAAAAAAGATTTTCACGGGGTTGAATTCACAATTGACTAAATTAGAGTACTTAGTAGCAATGCCATGAGAAAGTAAAACAAAATCCATTGCCCCTGTCCATAATCCACTGTGAGTTTGAAAGTTGAAAGGTAAGTAAGACTTAAGAGACAGTAAACCGGTAAGACGAACTGCTTTTTGCATTCTCCGGTATACTGAGCTCAGCTAGCTAATCGGTGCAAAGTAGGTCAGGCACACATTTGTTGATGCATTGATGTCTCTGTAGCAGTTCTTAAAATAAAACTATTCAAGCAGCGATTCGCGAATTACGACGAATTCTGTGCGGTCGTAATCCTTTTCTTTCTGCTCCTGGCGGACTAGAAATCAACTTTGTTATGATCATTGTCTCGTGCTAAAAGGTGAGAGGTCCCAATCCGATCAAAGTTCTCGGTCGTATCCATCTTCACCCTGCGTTAGGTTAACTGACCTATCAGCACAGAAAACCAATCTGCACAGTTTTGTGAAGCCGTGTAGGCAGCCAATCAGCGATAACCAGTTAAATTTACGTTTAGACTTCGAACAGCCACACTTTTCGTGACGCGGCAGCGAACGCGTAAGCTCCAGTCTTGTAGTTACCTATGTATCAATTGTTATGTATAACGTTCAACACTCTTCTGTTATTCCCCTCATTGAATTCTTTGTGAAAAGCGAGGAATTATTCATTATGAAGCTATCTAAGGTCCTTCCAGGGCTACCTCTGTACGTTAAAATGCCTTCTATCGCTTCAGTCGCGCAGGAATGAGATGGCTGATGATGCCTTTCCTAGGTCAATAGGGTTGGCTCTGGTTGATTAGCAAAAGCAGCGATTACCAAAGGGATCAGTCAAGCAAACAAACAAATTAATAGCAATAGTAACTTTCATACGTTCCAAGGCCAGGATGTTGCGAATGTGGCAGGAGGCTTTCTGAAAAAACTTACTTGGTCAAAATCAGTACTTAAGTAGTATGCATTTTTTAGATTTATTTTCAATGCTCTTATAAATTTAAGCCTAATTCATAGAAAGCATGTACAAAAAAATCTTTTCTTGTAACAATGTGACAGCTAAGCACTTCTTCCTTAAATTTTATGCTCGAAGAATGCCTATATTTTGGTTTTAAAAAATTTATGTTTGCTATTTTTAGACCTTATAATGTCCATTCGAGTAGCTTCTTGTAGGCCGGAAACCCTAAACGTAAGCGTTTCGGAAGATTGTGCTCAAAGATTTTCTGGGGAATTTTACAACCATTTAGAATCTAAAGATACCCTTCCTTTGATTATCAAGTATGAAGAAAACGAATTTTTCAAGAAAATGACTACAAGTACGAATACGCTTGCTTAAGTTTTATGTAAACTATACTTAAACTTCTAAGGGCAGCAAAAATCAAAGGAAAAAATTGTACTACTTAAGTACTATTTTTTGCCAATTTCGATTTCCTGCAGGCTACCGAAGAGCAGTGCATTCGAAAGCCAACATCCTTCCGTGTCCGCCATATATTTGCCTTAGGCTGTACGATGTTTAATATTATAACCGTACTCAAATAATCACTCCTACTCGTAAACGCATATCAGAATTTTGGTTAACGTTGAATGTGATCGGGTGCTCCCTGTAGCTTCAAAGAACGGTGACTAAGAGGACTTGCTAGAGATGGGGCCTTGAATGGGAAGGTTATCATTTACACTTTAGCTGGTTATTCGAAAACAAACGTTTTACTGTGGTAAGTATCCAGTTCTGGCCGGTCATAGATATGATTTCGCGTCTCCTTATAACTGAGCAGACAGCGCCTGTTCAATTGCTGTCCCGCTAACTGTTTTGTCTTTTTACACAGGGGCATGGGGCAGTTTAGAAGTCATCGTGCACCATTTGAGGGCCGCGCATTGCGTTTATTCCAAAATATCTACATATTAGACCTAAGACATGCCCATTATAAACCTTAAATACTGCTGAATAAGGTGCTGTTGAATGACAGAATTGGTTGTTTGAATTAAATGACGACGCAGCTTGAAATTTGTCTGCTCTCTAGAAATCTTCCACCTAAAGCGTACTGTAGGAAGTTATAAGGGTCAACGAAACACAGATAGTATATCTCTAGGCGTACTTGAACCACCGACACCAGAGCTGGTGCCAGGCCTATCGAGCGATCGCAATCGAGCACGCCTCCCATTGGAGCCTCGTAGCTCAGATAGTTAGAGCATTGGCTGTACTTAAGCCTTCACCTGGCTGGTGTGGGTTTGAATCCCACCAAGTCAGCTGAGTTTTTCACACCTGGTTCAAATGTGTTATACAAATCTGCCAACATCCTCTACTAATTAATTGTGCCTGGTAGTCATCTGGTGGATTCTAGATTGACTGCTTAGGAAATCCTGCCGGGCAGTCAGCTTACAATATCAGAATCGGTGGATTCCATACGTTGCAGTAGGCTGGGCGGGTAACTTGACTCAAATGTGATAAAACTCATGGCTCTCGGTGGGAGCTTCGTAGCTCAGTTGGCTAGAGCGTTGGCTGTACTAAAGCCTTCACCTTGCTGGCGTGGGTTCAACTCTGACCGAGGTCACCGAGTTTTTCACAACTTTGTTACATGAATTATTGCGCATGGCCGTCATCTGGTGAACTCAAGATTGATGGCTTAGGAAATCCTGCTTGGCAAGCAGTCTACTATATCAGAATTGATGGCTTTCATACGTTGCAGTAGACTGGGCACGTAACGTGACCTAAGTAGGATTCCATTGAAAAACTGCGGACTCAATTGACGCAGTCAGCACACACTGCCTAGGTAAAATTTTCCCCTCCCCTCTAGAGTTTTTTTCAACTAGTCTCCCGAAATAGTTGAGATAAGCAAAACCATAGAAGGACGATTTTGGAAGTACTAACTGGACATAGTCCCATCAGTAAACCTCACTTACGCTTTAAACCTCAACCGAAAGCAGACATAAAGTCAAGAAAGCTTCAAGGACAGGTAAAGACAAATATATCTCATCGCAGCATCAATAACATTTTGAACTAATAGGAGTTTGGATATAACAATAAGTGTGATTCAGCCATCCGTTTGGGGGGGGGGGATTAGCAACGACAGCCAGCATATCCTAATCATGCAGTCACGTCTACAAATTGCACCCTTTTAGCCTCTTCATCAAAAGCCCGTTTCATAGACACTAATCAGTGGGAATGGATAGGTAAGTGAACCAAAATCCTAAGCACAAAATACCCCAACAACAGCAAATATTGAAGCAACAAAAAGTTCTTCAGCGTTTCCACGCGAATTTTAGCGAAGTTAGCAACAACTCAAATGACTCAGCCAATAGGTTTCGGGTTACAAGGGCAAGTGTTGGGCGGACTGCGATCGATATTCATGTAGTGAAGAGATAACAGTGATCAGGAAATTTGAGGAATGTTCATTGGGCGGCGGTGAGAGCGAGGTGAATGGCTGACAGCGTGTCAGTGAAAAGGACAGATAGTACACTATTGTGGGGCATTTGGAGAGGTGTGGATTGTGAAACTTTGTAAAGAGCCTCGATCTGAACCTGATGGCTAACAGGGTACCCAGTAGAATGCAAAGCATGGAGAAAGTATCACAGGTGTGGGGGGCTGATAACTTCAGAAAAACGTCACAATCGAAGTTAGTGCCAATTTCGAGTGTGCCCATGCGGGCTCAAAGGCTAATTAGGTCGGTGAGGCAGGGCATAGGACGTCAGCACGTTTTTCAGAATCCGAATAATGATGGTTGATAAGTGTTGGCGAGTGTTCATTCCAGAAGGGAAAGCGCCTGTCCTTCAGGCACTCCTTGAGACCTTTAGAAATGTGCACGCCGAAAGAGAGTCGGCAGGTAGTCTATGGCGTTTGACGCCTATGCTGACGTAAATACTGCATCTCTGTTTGAATGATTAATCCGTCAGCTACCGGACGTAAATCTTCTGGTTCATTTTAACAAAGCTTTGGCCTTGATCTTTTCAGGTGGTCGAGGTGCAGGTACACAAAGGCGTGACGGTAGAAGACCCAGAGAAAAAATTTCTTCTGTTAAACTTGAAACTGAGATTCTTTAGGTAACAACGATGGAGTCACATTTACCTGGGGTTGCTAGATTGTATGGTGCAGTCCAGGTGATGTCGTTTGCCCTAAAGCTCAGTTTGCCAGCATTGACTAGTACTGGGTACAGCTAAGCTCACGTGAAACTGAAATTGACATTTCTGCCGCATTTGGCGTCAGCATCAGCCAGCTGCAGCCTCATTCAAGGCTCTCTAGAACGGAAAATTGTGCCTCGGATGAGGTGGTATGCGAGGCCCTGTGAGAAACGTCCAGCCACGCGAAAACATTGGTTCTTATCCCATCGGCTGCCGTCAGAGATGACCAGTACCCTTTAGTCAACGCATCTTGATGGCCGAGAAGAACCAGGGTGGGGAAATGTAGGGTCCCTAGGAAAAGTGACGAATAGCCATGGTCTCCGGTTGGCCATGAGAGACTGACCAAAGCGAATAAGTCAAGTAAGGCTGTTAAAAACTCTCATGGCGCAGAATACCTAGACGCTACAACTGTCTTGAAAAGGATTTTGTAGATACCAGTTAATTCTGATTGCTTCCTTGTAGATAAAGTGTCACAATGAAGTTGGTATGGACACTGGCGGCTGGATTTCTCTACTGTGAAGTCTTTTCAGTTGTGTTTTTACTACTACCGTTTATTTCGGTGAAACGGTAAGGTTGAACGTTTTTGAATTTTTGATATCCCCTCTTTTTATCTGTCTATCTGTCTCTTTAAACCGATTGTGTTAACATATACGCGTTTTCGGGCACGTCCTAGAACCCCTGTTCACATATTTCACTTAAGAATAATTTAAAATCTCTAAAAACATTGACTCGGCCTGCCGTATTACTAAGATATCCAGCGAATTTCTTCTGTTATTTATAACACATAGCTCGACCGTTATTCTCAGATCTCAAATAATAGTAAAACTTCCGGGAATATAAGACATTTAAGAAGGCATTCCAGCAAACTTAGGGCACCTTACAAATGGGCAGCAATTCGCATGACACATCGGCACTTTTCCGAATAGTAGAGCCCGGACCACTCGAACCTATCACGACTCACTAAGAATGGTGGTTTGAAAAGGTTGCTAACTGATGGGGTGGCTTGTTCCTCATAAGAGTATTTTTGAGAAACTGCAGGAATTAAATTCGATCTCCAACGCCTCCTTCTTAGGTTCGACTTTTATGGCGATATCAAGTCTACAAGATTTTGAGCTACCCTTATTACAGCCTGGCACGCGTAGCAAGGATCAGGTTGTGCGTGGTACGCGTTGACGGGATGTTTAGCTTCGTCAGCCACTGGACCGAACCCGTTTCTGGTTGTCTTGACGTTGATCTGAAATCTGAGCAGGGGGAGTGGGTGCGGCTCCTCAAACTCACGCCGTGGGGCAGAGGACGGACGTGTTCGCTTGCGTGGTTAACTATCACCGACTGGTACACTTAGTCGCTCATTGCAGGGGGTAAAACAAAGAGTATTAAGAGTGCTGTACTTCCATGGTGGAGGGAAATCGATTTATATGTTAAGTAGCAGTTGAATATAAGACGTTATCTGGCATTTCAAGTTGCAGAAACTATAACCCGTTCTCGGTCGGCGAAACTGGACAGCCGATACTGCTACCTGAAAATCCATTAGCAAGTATGCACCCCAAACATCGTTATCACATGTCTCTCCTCCCTTCGTTTTCCTCGAGGCCGGTCAAGCCGGCGTCAACTTGTCTTCAAGCGAGCAGTACTTAGCTCACAGGCCTGCCTTTAAACGCTACTATTCCCGAACAGTCCACCCGCTCACTCAAACTGACTTACCTCCATGCCGTGACTCACGAATAGGTCAGCCTATTTGGCCACTGTCATGTGAAAGGTAGCAGTAAACGTGTGCGGGTTTATCGCTTGCATGCTGGTGTTCACTGTCGCATGGGCCATGCGCCGTAGACACTCCATTAGCACACACCAGTTTTATAGATCAGGTTTATTTTGGTTAACAATCGGTAGACCTCTGAACCATTAAGGTAACCACTGCGACAGTCCTTGCAAGGGGGCACGAAGGCATCTAAAAACCCTATTTATCTGGATGTCTGTGCATGCGAATGTTTTTTTTAGTTTAAAACGCTGTGGCGTTCAAAAAATACCACTGTGTAAAACTGACATCTTTCTAGTCCACAAAAAAGAAAACTTAGCTCACAGAAACAATTTAGCTGAACGGTAGAGTGCAATTGCATTCGTTGATAAACGCTCACTGATTTTTAACGGAAATTACTCGTTCCGCTCTGCCCTGAGGCTCACTATCGAGTCCCCAGCAGCCACGCAGCTGCTAATAGTAGAAAAGGCAGATGAATATTGCTGTTAGGACAAGGGTGACTGAACTGGTCATTTCTGGCTCATTAGCCATCGTCAGCCAGTCATATCCAACCCCAGGGGGTGGAATTCTGATCAACGGGTCGCAGGCTCGATCCTCGGGTAGTGCACCATCTGGGATTGTGTATGACTGGCTGATGATGGTCAATAAGCCAGAAATGGCCATTCCAGTCTCCATTGTCTTTGCTGGCAATATTCACCTGCCAGTAGGTGGAATGCGCTATCGCAAACATGCTCTCAATTTTAAAAGCATCTGACTGAAATCCACTGGTTCCGGCAGGTCTTATAGGACAAACAGGGTAGTAATTGTATATGTAATCAGATCAAACTGTGGTCAACGCTGGGCAATCCCTCCTGGCTAAAATGAGCGACTTGGAAAAGTGTTAGCTAATGGGAGCAACTCGGTACTAATTGGAGCATTTTGCAGTGACTAACTGAATGACTCGTTATCAGTGTGACTTTCATGGCATCCTCAAGCATGTGAGATCCGTGTTGCCCTCATGAAGGACGAGTACATTATGTGAGGCCAATGTGCATGACACGCGAAGGCAGACTGGTTAACTTTGGCTTCCAATACGCTCACACCCCATCTGGTCCTCTTGAACTTGCTGTGAATGTAGGGGGCTCTTGAACCCGCCTCCGTTCGTCCTGACTCGATCTTGCCACCGGGTTTAGATGGAGGATGGAGGAGTTAGCACGACATGTCGGGTGTGGAGACGCAAACACAACACCGGAGTCCCACACAATGTTCGGTCTGTCGGTTGAAGATGTTGCCCGGGCTGTTGCTGCTAGGCTGCGGGGAGCCAACAGTGAGAGTTGTGGGGAGGTTCCTCACTAGAATCCCCTACACTTTCTACCACTATAAACTAATTAACACACGATAGTTCGACCGTCGATTTCGACGAGGTCCACCATACGCTCGACAGCAGGGTAGTGCAGGTACGCTGACTTGCGTGTGATTTAGTTTAAAGTGATAGAAGACTTGCGCAGCATCTTCCGCACCATCTCCTCCTCAACTATGCCCAGTGTCAAGAGAGAGTCAACAAGACTGGAGATGGGAGAGGACGCAAGTGGCCGGTGCGGCCGGGGCCCCTAGGCCCTAACTGCCATTAGGCGTGCCACTACTACCCCCATGTTTGAGGCATTTGCTATGGGAGTGCAACCCGAATAACTCCTGCCGTGCCCTGATGTGGCCCCGTGTTGGTCCAAAGCATCTACGACGTGTGTGGGGGGGGTCAAATGACAGTTCGACAGTCGTAGTCCGACGATGTCCACCGTATGCTCCGCAGAAGGGTGGTGCAGGGATGGTGACTTGCGCGTGGATTAGTTTTAAGTGATAGTAGACGTGCACTGCATCTACTGCACTCTCTCCTCCTCCCCCACCTGAGCCCGGAGTCATGACAGAGTCAACAAGACCGGAGATGGGAGAGGGCGCAGGTGGCTGGCGCGACCGGTGCCACCCCTGGGCGTGCCACCACACCTGGCTCGGATCCCATTGAGTGGGAGTGCCGTTGTCAGCTTGACCCTTTACTGTATATATATATTTTTGACCTTGCCTGTAAACTGGCAATAAATAAATAAAATAAAATAAAGGCCACATTAAGAAGGAGCCCTTGCAGCCTGACTCTCAGTACACCATTCAGCCACTACACATCTAACACAAATTGGGCTGACCCCACGGTCCGATTTATCTCGTCAGTTGGCAACCTTCCAAGCCACGGCTTTTAGCGCACCGTGCGTCATATTGTTTATAGGGAGGAAAATGCGCTGAGCCGTCGACCGCACTCTGTTCCCCACCCCCACAATCAGATCACCGTCCGAGTCGGTCAGTTGTCTGATGCGAAAGTGGGCGCAGCTGCTGGCTGGTTGGGTTGGTTGCGGGGTCTGAGGAAGGTGTGGCAGAGGTTGATGTTATGGGATTGTTGTTGAATTGAACTCGAAGATGTCCGACCAGGCCGATTGGCGCATGGAATGTGCGTTGACAGCGTGGGCACGTTGGTACTTTGGCACGTTGGCAGGGCTTGGGCATTGGCGATGTTGATCCGCAGTGTTTGTGACTTGCGAGCCGCCTTTTGCCCTAGCAGCGGTGATCCGGTTGGCCTCATAGATTCCTGAACCAGTCTTCAGGGATCTTCTCCATGCTAGTCTATCCTGGGCGAGGTTCTCCTAGGTCGCCGGGTTGATTTGCAGTTGCTTCAGAGATTTTCTCAAAGTGTCCTTTTAGCGTCGTTTTTGACTTCTGGGTCGGTGAACACCCTTAGAGACATTTCCGTAGAAAATTCGTTTGGGTAGTCGCTCGTCGTCCATTCTCACCAGGTGGCCGCTCCATCGCAGATGCACTTGCCTCAGCATGGAGTGGATGCGGAGGATTCCGGTCCGCTCCAGGACTTCCGTGTCCGGGATCCTGTCTTGCCATCTCAGCTTCAGTATTCTGCGGAGGCAGCTGAGATGGAAATGATTCAGCTTCCTTGGCTTGGCTCGAGTAGACAGTTCAGGTCTCCACTCCATAAAGGATTATCGTCGAGACGACGGCCTGGTACATTTTCAGTTTGGCCTTCAGGTGAATACCGTGGCGATTCCACACAAAGGCCTTCAGTTGGTCGAAAGCCTGACTAACATAGGAGATCCCTAGGGCAACCTCGTCATCGATTCTCATGTTGCGTAACAGCAGGCTTCCCAGATAAACAAATGTTTCCAAATTTTTGAATTGGGCGCTGTTGACATAGATTCAGGGAGCATTGCAATTCACGCTGGGTGGCAGCTGGTGCATGACCACCGTTTTGGCTGTAGTGATTGTTAATCCAAAATTGGCGCAGCCTGCGGCAAAGAGGTCCATGCTCCTTTGCATGTCCTCCTCCGTCACGGTGTTAAGGGCGCAGTCGTCCGCGAAGAGCAAGTCATAGACTGTAGTCGTAGACTGTTGAGAAGGTGTCCGTCAGTTCTTTAGGCGATGCGGATCCCAGGCTGATCCTCACGGTAGGCGTCCATCAGCATAGCAGAGAACATGAAAATGAACAGTGTGGGGGCGCCACATCTCCTGGAAGAGTGTTGTGAGTTCTGCCATCAGCTAGGGCCCACCGTGCTTGGAGACTTCCGGTGGGATTGCGTCGGATCCCGGTTCTTTACCACTGGAAATCGGCTGCATGGCCCGGATGGTTTCTGGTAGGGAAGGCGGCAGATCCAGGTCATTGTTCGTGTCCACTTGAGGGAGCCGGTCAATGGCAGCATCGGAGATGGCTGATGAGCAATTAAGGACACTTCTGAAGTGCTCAGCCCAGCGCTTCAGAATTTGCGATTTCTCTGTCAGCAGTGTTGTGCCGTCAGAGCTGAGCAGGGGTGCGGTCCCCTTGATACACGGGCCGTAGATGGCCTTGATGGCTTTGAAAATTTTTTCATTTCATTGTGGTCCGCATATTCCTGGATTTCCTTAGCCTTTCGGGTCATCCAGGCGTCCTGTATCGCACGCAGCCGTTGCCGTACAAGGCGGCGGCATCTGAAGAAGGATGCTTTGGTAGCGTCAGTCCAAAGGTCATTGTAGGCTTTGTGTAGTCCATTCTTCTCCGCGAGTCAGTTGCTGATGTCGGCGTCATTGTCATCAAACCAGTCCTGATGTTGGCAGCGTGCGCGTCAGAGGACTTCGAGGGCAGGGGACTGGATGACATTTCGCAGTTGACACCATCGTGTCTCCACGGTGGCGTTATTTTCTGGAGCATGCAGTTTCTCCAGTTTCTGGGTTATCTGGTTGCTGAAATCAAAACAGTGAGCATGCAAATTTAACAAAAGAGTATTTAACTTACCTGGCGGCCTCTTACCTTGGGGCCTTCGTCGGGATTGCAGTCGGAGCCTCATCTGGGAGATGACGAGGCGGTGATCTGTCCAACCATCGGCATCGCGGATCGCCTTGGTTACCAGCACGTCCTGTCGATCTCGCCTCCGGACGAGAACATAGTTCAGCAGCTGCAAGCGCCGCGACCGGGGGTGCATCCACGTGGCCTTCTCCCGCGTCGGAAGGCGGAAGAAGGTGTTGGACAGCAGGAGACGGTGTTACGCACACGTTCGCAGAAGAAGGAGGCCGTTATCGTTACAGCTACCAAGACCGTGGGGACCCAGCACTCCTGCCAGACAGCGTGGTCTGTCCGGACGCGGGCGTTGAAGGCACCAAGGAGAATGAACTTATCCGCCTTCGGCACAGTCGCCAGGAGGGCGTGCAGGTCCTCGTAGAATTTGTCCTTCGCCGCATCAGAGCTTGTCATTGGGGGAGCGTAGGCGCTGATGATGGTGACAAACTTGTCTTCCCGAAGAGGCAGGTGGAGACTCATCAGGCGATCGTTCATACCCTGTGGCAGACAGGGCAGACGTCCCACGATGCCGTTCCGGATGGCAAAGGCAACACCAGCGTCGCGTCGCTCTGCCTTTGGCCGGCCGCTCCAGAAGAAGGTGTAGCCGGCACCCACCTCCTCCAGCTGACCCTCTTCAGAGATTCATGTCTCGCTGAGTGAAACAATGGCCACCTTGTAGTGCGTCAGTTTCCGAGCGGCTAGCGCCATCCTCCGTTCCGGCCAGTGTCTCCTAGGATTGTCTAAAAGTGAACAAACATTCCAGGCTGATAGTGTGAGCGGACTCACCCGAGCAGCCCGGAGAGTATGGCGCGGGGGATGGGGACGGGGCATATTGTTGCTTGTTTTAGTTTTACGACCGCGTATTTTGCGATATGTGAGCCGAGGCCGGCTGCAGAAGACGTGATAACCAGCATTTGTGTAGGGCACCTTTTCTTGCCCCTTCCTCCGCGAGGAGGCAAGCAGTGCTGTCTCTTAATTGGACACACACACAGTCACCGTCTTACGCCTCCCATTCTTTTCGGAGCACACGGTGGACAGTATCACTCGTGATGTCCGAGCCGTCCTAAACCATTTCATGCGAAGGTCAGTGCCGTTGCTCTGACCACACCATGGAATTCGCCGGTTACAATGTTTGAACATGCAGTGTCGGATGGATTGAACACCATTCTTTCCGTGGTGAATGGTAACTTTGGGGCTGAAGCCCTCGCAGTCATTTAGCCCCTACCTGGCTTTGCACGTGAAATCCAAGCTTTCTTGTTATACTCGCGAGCCACCGCTGTCAGATACAAATGAAATGACTCTTTTTGGCCTGGTCGATGTAACACCACCACTGACCCCCGACTCGATCTACGGACTACGACAGATGCACCCTCTTTTAGCTAAGTTAATGCTCACAAAGAGACCTCATTTTGCCATCCTCTAGCGGCAAGCAATATACCAAGCGCAGATGGGGCTGACGCCTGTCTTAAGACCTACGATAACTGGAAAGCGAGATGTATTCAGAGATTCTATTGACTTTACCAGTGGTGGATATATGCTTTGTATAAAATAACTGCGAAAGTAGTATGGATTTTCATTATTTCTTTGCGATATCCTTCTTGATTCAAACGTATTTTACAGAAAACATGAGCAAAGATATCCTTTTCTGTACATATTTGGTGGCAAATTACACCTTCTTGTGAATGTATACTGATGAATTGGTGTACTTCGGTTTTAAGCATGTTTATAATTATGAATTTTGGTAGGACCACCAAATGTCCACTCGTAAAGCATCGTATCTGTCCGTTTATGAATGCTGCTTGTGATCCACACCCACTGCTGCACATAACATCTTCTTAATAATTCATAGAACTGCATGCTTTTCCTTACATGAAACATGTATAGCTGGTAGTCTCGAAACTCTCAATATAAGTTTAGCAGTAGTTCAGGTTCAAAAATATTCCGATATTGAAACAGCTTTTTAAAACTGAATGATACTCGAGTGTGCCGCCCTTCGTTTGCAATCGATTTTTTGTCACGTGACCCAGTGGGTGAGGGAAGGGAGAGTGCGGCAGGTACTGCGCAAGTCCTTGGATGCTGACCGGGCAAGCGGTGGGCATATTCGTTCGCGATGACCGAACCGTCATGATGATGCCAGTCGTGCGTCAAGCTCACTGGTAAACTTGCACATTGCACGAACACCGAAATAATCCGTGACGAAAAAGGTCAAATTCTCGGCACAGTCGACCTGGTCTTTCATGACACCTGCTGTCGTCTTGTCCGTAGTCAGCTCTATTAGATCCTTAATGTTTTAAATTTATTTTTCCGGCTGCTGCAACTTTTAAACTAGCTTCAACTCTGAGGGCACTACTGCCCTTGTTTTAAATTGTTTCCAAATCTCACTGCTGACGATATGGGTTATCAGGACCCTATGCCAAACCGTAACTGACGAAGGGGTTGGGTGATTTCAGAAAGTCACATCCAACGCCATATAGTGTCTCGAACGCACGGCTTTCACAACTATTAGGATCTCCATACATGAGCTGGAAAATCTGTACATTCGGAAGTTGGTATTTAAAAATCTAAAGTCAAAGGACAGATGGCGGAGTGCTTAACTTTTTGGAGGAATTGTACATAATGGCCCAATCCTTTGATATCTAACCCCTTTGAAAAGGTTCAAGGACGTGAGTTAAAGAAAAATTTAAGGCTCTATCAGTCAGTTGCAAATGGTCTATGCCTACTTTGGGGGAAAAAAATCGTAAAATATAGTTGCCAAAGTCAGTGTGTTTGCTATCACCGGCTCGGATAGTGGTCTGATTGTGGGGGTGCGGTAGAGAGTGAGATAGACAGCTCAGCACATTGTTCTCACTATAAACAATCCGACGCGCTTGAAACTATCATGGTGCACTAAAGGCCATGGCTTGGAAGGTTGCCAACTGACGGGATAACTAGGATCGCGTGGTCAGCCCAATGTGTGTTTTGTGTGGAGTGGCTGACTGTTTGACTGAGAGTCAGGCTGCAATTGCTCCTTCTTAATGTGGCCTTTATGGCACTCCCACTCCGTGGGATCCAAGCCAGGTGTGGTGGTAGGCCCGGGGTCGCTTCCGGCCTCACCCATCTCTGGTCTTCCTGACTCTGCCATGACACCGTGCTCAAGTGGGGGAGGGGGAAAGAGAGAGTGCATTAGATGCAGCGAAAGTCTACTATCACTTTAAACTAAATCACGCGCAAGTCACCGCCCCTGCTCCACTTTCCCATGGAGCATACGTTGGACATCTTCGGACTACGACGGTCGAACTATCGTTTGTGTGTGTGCCCCCTAAACGGGCCACGTGGTAGATGCGTTGGACCAACACGGGGCCACATCAGGGCACGGCATGCGTTATTCGGGTTGCACTCTGCTAACAAATGCCGAACATGGAAGATGTGGTGGCACGCCTAGGGGCAGCTAGGACTTAGATGACCCGGCCAAGCCAGCCACCTGCGTCCTCTCCCGCCTTCGGTCTTCTTGACTCTGTCATGACTTTGGGCCCAGGTGGGGGAGGAGGAGAGAGTGAGGTAGATGCATCGAAAGTCTAATATAACTTTAAACTAAATCATGCGCAAGTAACCGTCCCTGCACCACCCTTCATGGAGCATACGGTGGACATCGTCGAAATCGACGGTCGAACTATCGTGTTCGCTATGGTTAGCATTCGTTGCCGGTTAAGTAGGCTCACACAGCAGTTCCATGCTGCCGCTCAAATCTACCATGATGAGCGAAGAGTCGTAGCTTGGAGAAATGCCAGCAAGTCACCTCCAATGCCATAGAGGCTTAAAGCCCACTGCTTTGGCAGCTGTTAGAATCTCCTAACAGTGCCATCGGTGATCTGTAAATATGTACATTCGAAAGTAAAGGAAAGGAAAGGAAAAGCGGTGCTGCCCAAGCTGCTAACGCATATGGTTCCTCCTGCAATGACCTATTAATGAACAGGCCCCAAATCGTTGCTTCTCTTCTCCCACCATGATCTGATGAGACCCAATTGCGTGGCAGTTAATAGGCTATCTATTGCATATTTTTCCGAATTTCCTATATTCTCCTAATTTGGACAAATAGGCGTAGATCTTCGTCAGTCAAAAACACGCCGAGAAGGTTAGTTGATGTTATTAAATTTCACTTCGTTCACAACCTATCATTGGTGTATATTTCTGCCGAGAAGTGAAGGAAGTCTCATCCATTAGCATTAGCATTAGCATTCTTACCTAGCTTATTATTAACTTAACTTTTATTAACTCCACTGCGAAAGTCAGTTTCTTAAACAGCAAAACAACCTCCTATATTTCAGCTGGAACGCCGTCTTCCATTCACGCGCTGTTAGAACTGTGTCCTCCAATGCATCATTTTACTTCAATGCCTGCATAGTTTTACTCACCGCATTGTTTTTTGGTAAGCACAGTCATAAACTTCATAATTTTATGCATTTAATGAAAAAAAAACATTTGAAGTGCAGAAGTGGAAAAAGATAAGATTAACTTCGTCAGGCCGCAGTGAGGAAGAAATACGCCAGATTGCTGCTCATTCGACGGGAGCATGCTCCACCTTCAAGGTTGACGAGGCCGATATTATCACGAGAGTTGACGATCACGTGAGCTATGAGCTGTTTGAGTCATGGTTCTCCGGTCCGCATTCAACTGATAAGCGCAGTGTCCCTCCATCTCCATATTCTGCGCTACGATTTTACCCTGGCAAAATTACTAGCCACGCGAGAGGCTGTGGGTAAAGCAGCTGCCAAGTAAGCGTCACTGACAGCAGTGACGACGCGTTCGTCAAAATTTACTCCTACGTCCAAATATTAACATTATTTGCATGTCTGCTTAGCGTGCGGCCGAGGTGGATTTCCCTAACCGGGGTTATCTGAAAGGAGATGGAAAACACAGGGAGTTAATGTACTTTTCAATACCGACAGAAACGAACAGTCTAGTTCTAGCAGGGTAGGCAATCGCTGTAGCACGAATTTTATTTGCCTGACGTGCTTGTGACTAGCGTTCACGGTGACAACGAGCCAAACAGTTGAGTAATCTTCAAGCCAATGCTCGTAAACGGTGACGAAATCACGTCCAGTATCGACGGACAGGTAACCATCCTAGCAACTACGAGCCTCAGCGATGAACACCGGTACTGCTGATTATAGTAGACGTGTGGTTGCCTGATGACTGTGGCCTCCTGCAGTGATCGCATCCTCTACGTTAGCTGAACGGCTTCCTGGGACTCGGGAGAAGAAACCGTCCACAATACGTGTGGCTTTGCGGTAAATTCCAAGGGCATAATGTTTAAGGCGAGGGTTATGGTTAAGTTTGAGGTTAAGGTCATAGTTGAGCCATGATTAGGCTAAAGGTTCAGGTTATTAGTAGAGGATTTTGGCAGATTTGAATAATGCATTGAACCACTTGTCCAAATATTGGCGACCTCGGTGGGATTAGAACCCACGCCAGCAAGGGGAAGGCTGTAGTACAACAAACGCTCTAGCCAACTGAGCTACGAAGCTCCCACCGGGAGCCGTGAGTTTTATCACATTTGAGTCAAGTTACCCGCTCAGCCCAATGCAATGTATGAAATCCACCAATTCTGATACTATAAGCTGACTAACCGGCAGGATTTCCTAAGCAGTCAATCTAGAATCCACCAGATGACTACTAGGCACAATTAATTAGAAGAGGATTTTGGCAGATTTGAATAATACATTTGACCCAGGTCTCAAAAACTCGACTGATTCGGTGGGATTCAAACCCATACCAGCAAGGGGAAGGCTTTAGTAAAGCAACGCTCGAACCAACTGAACTACGAGGCCCCAACCGGGAGCCTTGATTTGGTTAAGGTTGTTACCGTGTTAAGGGCACACCTTTTTTATATGAGCGGATGCCTGATAGTAATATCAGAAGCCGTGCGAATCATATGCAAAGTGTGGTCCAGAGTGGGTCCAGAGTGTGGGTGTGGTCCAGAGTGTGGTCCAGAGTGGGTCCAGAGTGGGTGAGACAGTAAACCAGAAATTGTTTACTGCGAGACCGGCAGAGTCCAACAGATTGGCAAAAATTAGTGTCGGGTACGCTTATCATTTTTTTATCATGATTATGAAATGGTCTCATTTTTTTTCAGAGAGCATTAGGAAAATTTGGACGCACAGCGCGGCACTGTCAGAATTAAAAAGACATCCAGAGGACTTCAATACTGAGACGGAAACCATCTTTCTGAAGCGTATGTTCAAGGCACAGAGAAACCTTTATATCTGTGCCCTCTCACTCTTCCTCTGCTTGTACGTAAGTCAAGTAAGATGCCTGTTTTTTGAAAAGGTGCTAGCGAAAAGGATAGCGGAAACGGAAGTAGCTATTTCCAGTTTATTGTGTCTCATTAGGCAATCCTCGAGTTTACTGACTTTCCCTTTGAGCTGTGGGTGCAAAAAAGTCAGGCGCGATAGAAACTACCTTAGGTCATATAGAAAAATTTACAATACGGTTAACCAAACTCTGGCCCTAATTCCTTGCCCTGACCCTGTTAACTTTATTCCATAACCCTACGTCCTAGACCCACATCTTCAGGCTTAACGCCTTTCTTTAACCATAGCCCGACCCCTAACCTACTGTCTACCGTTAACAATGGCCCTAAAACCCAAACTCAAACTTTACCGACCAATTAGATCCAAATCTATGCTTAACGTACCTTCCTAAATCAAATAAGTAGCTTTCTTACCGTAGTAAAATCATTTGAATTATATAGTAGATCCTCACCAGAATTTCTACTCACCTGTTAATGCCATGAACCTTGTCAAGCATCCTAGAGCACAGTATCATAACAGCTTCCCAAGACATAACCTTGCTCACTTTCGAAACGTCAGTAAAAGAGGCTCAAATTTCCCGCAGCCACAAAAATATTTTCCATTTATGTCCACGAATGCGTGCATTTGTTGCTGTCATTTGGTTAGTTGTGTATGAGCAGTATGTATGGATATTTGATTGAAGCTTTTCATCGTCTTGGCACGCTGGCTGCGGCGATCGAGTATGTGGCCCCACTACTGTAGCACAGTGAAAACTAAAACTGGTTAGTCTTGTAGTTTTATTAGTCTTGTATGTACGCATATCTGATTGAAGCTTTTCATCGTGTTGACCCGCTGGCTGCGGCGATCGGGTATGTGGCCCCACTACTGTAGCACAGTGAAAACTAAAACTGGTTAGTCTTGTAGTCTTATTAGTCTTGTATGTACGCATATCTGATTGAAGCTTTTCATCGTCTTGGCCCGCTGGCTTCGGCGATCGGGTATGTGGCCCCACTATTGAAGCACAACGAAAACTAAAAATTACGCTTGCGTCAGCAAGTTGTTTCCATACACTAATAAAGCGTAAAAACACGAAAGCGCAACTTAATCTCTTCCGAATTGAGATCTTTGAATGTGTGGAATGAAAGAAAACCGAGGACATTCGTTAGATATTTCAAGCCATCCCGTGATGACCAATCACATTAATGAAGGATTTTCGAAGACATTTACTGTTGAATCCGATTCTTATGATGTCCATGACTGAAGATATGGTTAAAGTTTATAACGTTGATAGCCTATCTCCTAAGCTTGTATCTATGTCTAAGGTCAAACTCAAACTTTAACCCAAACCCCAAGCTCTAACCACTAATCCCCCAAACCGAAAAAAATAAACCGTGTGCAAATCTTATTGGTAGCACTTTAAGGAGGCGTGGCGGAGAATGAGCGAAAGGAGGGGTTTAAGTACGCCTACCAAAATGACATAAGTAGGTATTTATTAGAAGTGAGAACTAGGTGGGGCCACATTTCGGATTGTCCTCCAACCTGCGTTCATGGTCATTTTCCCGTTGGATGGTAATAGCCAATAAAAAGTGTACTATTCTGCCAGGTCAATTTTTCGTCACTTTAGAGTGTAAATTGCTAACAGCTGTGCCACTAACCCATAGCCTGTCGACTTAGGTTGAGAACGTAAGGGGTCTCAAGGGGGGGGGGGGTAAACATTTTTCGTTTGGTCATCATGGCAAAGATAATTTTTGCAGTCTTTTGTCTTCTTTTCTTATGAAGATGACCTTCTGCTCCACATGCTTATGCATGAACTGACATACGTTTAACTGGTTTACTCTCTGTACCAGCGTGATACACCGTTTGACGAAACTCATTGCTGATCAGGCTAGCATGCTAGCAGACCAACAGGCAGCCTCAGAGGCGCTGAATTGCAGAAAGTCCTCCATCCGCCAGTCTGGCCCCAGGAAACCAGATCGTCTCCAGTCGACAATCTTTGGTAAGTGCGGTGCATTCTGACATTGAACTTAACTTAATTCTGTTTGCCAGTCTGAATGCTTGGTCTATTAAGCACGCGCGGACTCAGCCATTCGCAGGACAACAGTCTTCGTATCTGTCGCAGTAGGGCGTGTACTGAGCACGGGATATGGCCTAAGTGACAAGTCTTTTGCGGCCCGGTGGAATATTTGGCATGTGGACATATCATTGGTCGCCGGACGGCCTGTCAGCATCCAGGAGTTCCGAGCACGCGTCAGCGACCTTGACCGTTTGCCTTTTAAGCGCGTATAGCGTGATGTCTAGGACCCCGTACCGGCAACATACAGGGCAATATCTAACACAACTTACTGATGATTTGTCAGTAACTGATCTGTAGACAGTGCGCACAGCTATGAGCATTAACGGACGAATGAGAATGCCTACTGCAGTTGTTCTGGAAAGTCCTAGGTAAACCAATCACTGCCAATCAGACAGCGGAGCAAATTCACATAAAAACGCGCAGTAGGTCAAACTGATCAGAACGTTCCAGTGCTGGATGAAGATGCGTGGTTTGATTGCTGTCAGTAGTTGCACAGGTGTTAAGTCTAACTACCGGTTAAATACAGCCTTCCAGATTTCCACAGTCTTAATCATCTTTATGATCATCGGTATGATTGCACAGTTGGTTCAAACGATTTCCCCTAAAAAAATGTTTGTTAATTTGACGGTCAGAGGAGAAGGATGAGAAAACGTGGGATCTCTTAAACCAATGAACGCGATGTTCATTGTCAGCTGAATAAGTTCGCAACATCTGATAACAGGTATAAAAACGGGTGTCAAAAGTGTAAAACGAAAAACGTAAAATTTTATTTTCCAGTGCGCTCTTACGTCTGAGAGCAGGAGGATCTTATTTTGGGCATTCAAAAATGTCCTAAAACATACTACAAAAGGCTTACCAGAGGCGATTGATATAAAACAAAGAAAGACGCACGACACGATCCGTATATAGCTGTAAGCGCAGAGCGAAATCATGACTATGATCCATTTTAGACCGTCACTGGTGTTTGGATTAGCTTATGGCTAGCCTACGGTTATAAATGTGCCTAGTGCTGCAAGCGGCCCTGGGCTTAATTCCCAGGGAGTTTTGGGTTAACTTTTCGGGTTCATGTTGGTGCTGGGAGGGTTAGGTTTAAGTTTAGGTCAAGGTTGTTTAGGCTTAGAAAAGTTTAGCATTATGGTAAGGAGTGGGGTTAAGGTGAGGGCTAAATTTGGGACACGAGAATACGTACTCCGTGGAGTTTTAGCACAGGGAACACCTGTAGTTCTGAAAGGCTAGTTATCCCCATATTTAGTCTTGATTAATTTTCCGAAAAACAGAGCCCTATTCGGTTCACATCGCCCTTGCGCACATGTGGTTTGGCAAAGACAAACCGACAGAAATGCAGAGAACTCCGGACAGACTCCGTTTCCTTCTTACTCATACCCTCTTCAGGTAAAAAAACAGGTGAACAAGACTTGCGATCGGACGCAGCCTACCAGGCCAGGTAACAGCAGGTGTGCATCAGGACTCTGGCCACCGGAAGGAAGCACTTCGAAGAGAGTAACAGTGGTTGTCTCACTTTCCACGTGCACTAGTTGGTCTACCTGTGCCCTCATCGATGGAAGGTAGGTAGGTAGGTATTTGCGCTATTGCAAACGCTGTCACCGGATTCGAACCATACTCGCTCTGTGAAGACAAAGGCATACGTATAGGCGTATTCCTATCTGAAAAGGCGATTTTCAGAAAGATCCGCCAGATGGAACATCACCAACTAAAACATCCTCCTGGCAAAGTGTCTCGTTAATCAACAGCAACTTTGGTTTTTTGTCGAAAAGACATTCAACAATCATCCTTTCCCTGAAATGTCATAAAAAACGATTGCTTTTATTGATGGAGAAGGGTGGAAAGATGGTGGCCTAATCAGGACACGGGAGTTGGAACCAACTGCAATCCATGTGACTTTGCACCCCATTCCGGAGAACTTATGTGTAGGAGGGCGATGGGTTAAGTTGAGAGTTAAGGTCAGAAGTAGGAGTTTGTTAAGGGAAATCTTTGGGTCCCTGTTAACTGTAAGTTTTAGGTTTATCTTAGAGCTAGGGTTAATATTTAGGTCAATGCTAAGTTTTACGATAGGGTTGCGAAAATTTCCATTAAAGGATTCATAAGAACATGTGGCGAGTAAACGCGCGCTTTCGGTAACTTCTCGTTGGGCCAGTACAGTTATATGGAACGTGGGGACGTGGTCAGTTCGACTGTTGTAGTTCAAGGATATTTACCGTATGCTCCAAGGTGACTTCCGCGTGAATTAGTTTTAAATGATAGTAGACTTTCACTGCATCTACTGCACTCTCTCTTACCTTACTCGCCAATGCCCGGTGTCAAGCCATAGTCAAGAAGACCGGAGTCGTTGCCGGGCGCAGGTGAATCATATCTCACCATAGCCATAAATGGGAACAGTGGGTGGTGCGGCATGAGCCTGCACCTACGCGTGCCCACGTTGGGCACGCGCAGCCCTCATGTTCAACATTTGTTTTTGAACCGCCTGCCACACCCTGATTTGGCCCCGTATATGTCCAGCGCATCTACCACGCAGGCCGTTTAAGAAACGGGGTACAGGCTTAAAAACATGCAGTCAATAATGTTCGTCTGTTCACACGTGTGGTGTGTAAGATGTGTGAAGAGGGGAATAATGACAGTGAAATTCAAAAGAAGATTTGGCGAGCATACGCGCTGCTTTCGAGGAGGAGCTTGGGAAGATCCAGAACCTACTTTGAGAGAACGGATACCCTGATCGATTTATTACAAACTAACTTGTCGCAAGACCAGTGAAACCTACCAAGGTTACTGTGGAAAAGAAAACTCTATTCCTCAAAGTGCCCATACAAGGGGATGCGGTTAGTGAACTGCTGAAAAGACGCCTAATCCGTTACACAAACGTTCCCTGCAGCGAAACTTCAGAAAGTGTTCTCAACCAACCCTCTTTTACGAGGCGAAGGTAAGGTTAGGTTGCCGGCTCAGACCACCTCCATGTGCATTTACTCATTAACTTGCTCCTGTGGAGCACGAGTCGGCGCCTATCCAAAAGACTAAGAGAACACCTCCCAGCATTGCTGAGAAAAGGGGAAGTCAAGAGCATACAAAGGCTCCATTCTTGTCCCTCTTGTTGACACCGGGCATAGCGTGGACCCCAGCGAAGCTTTCCGTGTAATTTATAAGGTCTCACCAAACTACTCCAAGCCACTGGGTCAACGTCTACTAGCAGCAGCAGAAGCGACTGGCATTAGGTTGAAGAAGCCGGTCTTGTGTGCACAAATGAACCTCGTACAAGCTCCGCGCTCAGCTTGGCCAACGGCCGCTTGACTGCATGCATTCTCCCGCGCCATTTCTGTCCTCCCCCTTCCCCTAGAATGGCTCTACCAAGCACCCACGGCAGCCTATCACACTGTTTCTTATCATCCTTCACCTATGCACACCTCTCAGATAACACACACAAACGGACGAAAATTATCGATTTATGGTTTTACATTTTACTGCGTTAAAGCGTTTCCCTTTAAATGTACTGGCCCGAAGAGAAGGTGTTAAAAGCAGCGCGTATGCTCGCCAAGTCGTCTTTTGAATCTTTTAATGGGAATTTTCGCAACTTAAAAACGTTCGAACGTTGCAGAAATTTAAAACATAATATTGATAATGTTCGTCCGTTTGTGTGTGTTACGTGAGAGGAGTGCACAGGGGAAGGATGATAAGAAACAGTGTGTTAGACGGCAGTGAGCCTTTGGTAGAGCCGTTCTAACGGAAGGGGAGGACAGAGATGGCGCGAGGGAATGCAGGCAGTTAAAAGACCGTTGGCCATGCTAAGCGCGCAGCCTTTAAGAGGTTCTTCAGTGTGAACAAGACCAGCTTCATCAACCGGATGGCAGTCGCTTCTGCTGCTGCTGCTGCTAGCAGACGCTGACTTGGGTAGTTTGATGGATTGCTTTGTTCGGTGTCAACAATATTTACAAGGGTGGTGCTGTTTATGCTCTTGACTTCTCATTTCTCAGACATGCTGGGAGGTGTTCTCTTAGTCTTTTGGGTAGGCGCCGCCTCGTGCGACCAATATAACCTGCTCCACAGGTTGCCAGCTCAAACCACCTCCATGTACATTTACTCCTTTACTTGCTCGGCAAATGGTCTTTGGGTTAGGATTAGTGTTACGATTAAAGGATGGGAATGTTTACTCCTCCCTAAATTTATCGCAAAGTGGAGCGTTCCTATGCCCATCCCGATTAGATGGCCGTAAAAGGTATCCTTATCAGAGGGGGGGGAAATAAGCTTTGATTTATCTGAATACTTCTACAGTATACTGGAGTGTTCAAGTTGACAAACATATGTTTTGGGTACTTCATCGTCATGTCCCTAGACTTGCACAGAGAGTGAACCTATGGGAAGTTCACAAGTATCTTATGGGTCAGTAATGTTTATCGTTTCTACGCTGCCCACATGACGAGCTTAGCTTGTTGGGGCAAAGGGCAAAGGTGGAGTTAGGGTGTTAGATATCAAGAACGTGGAGATTGTGGCGGCGTACGATCACTACTTGGGGTCGGCGTTGGCCAACGAAGCCAGAGGACGCTTACTGACAACACAGCGATGGATTCGCTAGTCATATAGGCACCGGGTCCAGTGTTGCTAACACTCGTAGGGCGTAGGTCTTCAGAGAGGTTTGCTGGTGTCCACTAGACTTCTTTGGCACCACTGATGAGTTCCCTCATTGAGGTCCAGGGGGGTGGAGGGTGCAAAAATATACCGATTTTAGTAAATAAAAGTATGATTTCCATCCAGAGGTACAATGTTCCATCATTTCTTCACTTTAGACGAGGTCCGGCAGTTTGGAGGAAGAGATTGCCGAGTTGAAGGCACAGATTGAAATCACCATAGAAGGCAAGTGTACTTATTCTATTGCTGAGCTGGGTCTAATTTAAAGTGCCTATAGTCTTCAAAAGATAGGTTTCTACTGGTTTACTTTTGCACACATAATTACTCAGTCATACAGTTGATATGCTATTGCATGAAATAGTAACGGAAATTGAGAAACATGTTTTCGATTGAAAACTATCGCTAAAGTAGAGTGTTTAAACTAACTGCCATACTGCATACTCACAAAATATTTGAGCCACATCAGGATACCGGCTTGTAAACGAGCCTCTTTCTTGTCCTCTTCAAAAAGTGAACTTTTAAAAATGCGGAATGAAGGAATATGTGCACATTTTCATGGATTTTCAATGTTCATTACAAATTCACATATCCTTCATAGAAAAAATACACCAGAATCTTCGTTCTTGGACTAATTTCCTTATAGTTTATACTCAGAGAAAATGTATCCGTCGGTTTTAATAAAAACTTCTTACATTCCCGAAGAGTTTTTAAATTAACATGCTGTTACACCTGCATTCAGGGTTTCCAAATTACAAGCTGTTCATTTTCCATTGAAGGCAAATCACGCACTGGTTGATGAACACTCATCAATCGTTTACGGATTTCACTCGTCCCGCTCTGCCTTCGGGTTCAATTTTGAGCCCCACCAGCAGCCGCACAACAGCCAGTAGTAGTAGTAGTAGTAGAGGCAGATTAACGATACCAACAAAAACAAGAGAGCTAGAATTGTCCCTTCTGACTCATTCGCCGCCGTCAGTCAGTCATACCCTACCTCATATTGCTCAATTTTTTGAGCGTTGAATTTCTGATCAACAGGCTTTGGGTTCGAACCTCGGGTGAGGCACCATCTGGGATTGGGTGTGACTGGCTGATGACAGCTAACGGGCCAGAAATCCCCATTCCAGTCTCCCTTGTCTTTTTCGGCATTGTTAATCTGCCTCTAAATCTTACATTGGTAAGCACTATTAAGAAGAGGTATTATAGGGATCGTAAAATATTGCATGAAATGCTGCCTACACTTGCAACCAGTAGTAAGATATGGCACCTAACGATCCTTTATTAATGCAATTTGCATGGTCTAAAAATCACCTAATAAAAGAAACTTTTTAAAACCAAAAGATAACAACTGAGTACTAGAAAGAAGATTTTTAATGTATGTTTTGTATAAAATGTACTTAAATTTATAAAGAACTCTTAAAAATCAAGGAAATCATGCATAGTATTTTAGTAACCGATTTTTACAGAGTGTATTTTTTGAAGGCGGCGGGAAAGAAGCTTGTTGAAGAACCAGCATCCTAGGCTGACCAAACAGATCTCGGGATTATGATGTATGATACTTAGAGTAACAAGTTCACTGAAGGAGTCTTCGCTTATGGAAAACACATTTCAGATCATCTACTGCAGTTTATTTTATCTCGCTACCTTACTTTTTCTCGAAAGAAAAGCGGCTGGCGGGATCTGATCTTAGAGAAGCACGCACACTTGTTGCACAACTCACCAAAGATTATGCGGAGATTGTGGCCAAGCATGAGGCCCTGAAGGTAAGCTATGGGATCGCTTTCATGCAACGATGAGGGACCAAAGCGATCAGCTATGTATATTTTACCGTTTTTTTTTTGCATTACAGCTCGAACTGCAATCTCGTTTCAGCGCCACGACTGGCCAATAATACTGGTTCCATTGTCAACATCATGTAAATCTCCAAGTAACCGTCTTATATGTTGAATTTATATGTGAATAAAAGACTGTTCGTTTTATGTCTCTAACGACTTGTCGTCAGGCCAGAGCAAGGCAGAATTTCGTGATTTTGCTAGAACAGAAATAGGTTTTCGAAGTTACCAGCTGAGTGCCAACATTATCTACTGAAAAATCAGTTTATTGTGGTATTTATAGAGGCTTAAAATACATCAATCTTATAACGTCAAAAAAATTCTTTGGAATTCAAAACGTCGTTATTGGTCTGTTTAGTGGCTCTGTTTTAGTTGCCTTTATCATACCTCTCTATTCTCTGAGATATGAGGCGCCAAATCTCATCTCACCTGTGATTAGCTCAGGCTTGCCGCTAGTGATTGGATAGAAGAGCGACCTTGAGATCAATTCAGCTCTGATCCAGGGCTCATTTTCTTAAGAAGAAATAGTCGGCTGCACAATACGCCTTTAAAGACGGGCTAACAGTCCTGATATAAGTGGCTGTTTCTTTTCGAAATATCGTCGGAGTCACCGATTTGTAGCTTTTAAGCAGTGTTTGTGCTCGGAAGACTATAAGCTGGACCTACGTGCACATCTATCCGCTAGGCTTTTGTAAGCGTGAGTGAGTAAACGTCATGTGAGAATCAGTCAGTACTTGCTTGATCAGTTGATTGGATGATAGTAGTTCGTGGACACCTGTGATTGGCTGTTCCGGAGGCTGGCAGCTCAAGATCTGCGAGCACGTAGATCAGACTGAAATGGCTCCTCTTTTAGGTGGCCATTATGCATTCCTACAAAATTGAGGTTTCATTCGTGTGGAGTATAGAGCCGATCGAGTATGGTACAACTTTGTCGCGTCCTGTACACACACACAGCCAGAAATGGCTACTCCCAGGAAATGTTTACAAATTTTCTGAAATTTTTATTCTTGGGTGCAGTGGTAATATGAAGTACCTTGTAGCATAATTCCATGATAATTCAGTCTAACCAGTATGCGTCCTTTGAATGCGCGTCTTTGGGGTCGCATACAAGAACCATACTGGGTAAAAATTACGAAATAAACAGCTTGAACGGTGTTCGCTGATTATAAATGCCCCCCTATAAAACCCCTTATATTATTCATAGAAAACATGCAAAACAAATCATGTGTGTTCCTAGTTTGTTGGCAAGTACCATTTCCTTAAAATGGTAAGGCCGAGCAGAGGACAGTTTCAGTTTAGAAAAGGCTATACAGCAAGACGCGGAATAGGAAACTCCTATGCATCCGACTCGGGGATGCTTAACCTTTCCCGTTATTTTGACCCCGGGGTTCCAAATCCCGCTTCTTACTGATTATATTTATAGAGTTTTAAATCGGAGCAATATGCATTAAAATAGTGTCGCATCGCTTGGTTTATTTCTGCCCCTTCTAAAGTATGCAACACGGTTAATGTATCTTGTTAAATTTCCTGAGTCTTATACAAAGTATTCTTCAAATAATGCAGTGAATTATGAATCTCCTTGTATGCAAAGTACATATCGTGTAAAGCACAAACCGTAAGCACAGTCAGTGTTCATGATTATTCGGGAGGTGCCTTCATAATTCACGAAGAAATATTTCAATTCCTCACACAAAATGCATTCTGTAGGCATTTTGGAAGTCTTACTTGTAATGGAGAACGCCGATTACATTTAGCAGCCAACTCCACACAGTACAAATTTAATGCTTCGAAGATGGTCATTTCAGTAGGTTATCTTCCATATAATATTCCTAAGAAAGGTATGATTTGTAAGTTCTTCTGAGGAAGGGTATTGTAATGCGTGCAGTCAGTAAACAGTCAAGAATTAACAATACAGTCAATAGGTTGTGCTTTTTCAAGCATACTTCACATTATGGGACCCGCTTTTCTAGCCTACTTTCATCTTCTCGGATAGAAGTTCAGCGTGACATTTTATTCACTTTTTAATGTTTTTTAGTAAGCCCCGTATGTTAAAATATCTTGCCAATAACCTGAAACAGGCGAGAAAAAAGGTAACTAGAGCTGAAAGTAAATAAAATGCATATACATTTCAAGATTGCACGTGAATCACGATACGATTCTAGCTATAGCAAGCGAGTGTCAGGCGTCTCCTCCGTCGACAAATTTATATATCTTACTTTGTAAGGTACAAGAGAGGCTTATGGCACACTGGCGATGGATAATGTCCGTGAAGCAGCTGTCTGTATCTGGCTTCTTACTATTGTATGTAGTAAGTATCATCGCCAGTGGCACAGCTAGTGGATGGAAAGAATGAGATCGTGCAAGATACCAACCACATGACAGTTCGACCGTTGATTTCGACGAGGTCCACCGTATGCTCCACACCAGGCGGTGCAGGGACGGTGACTTGCGCGTGAATTAGTTTTAAGTGATATTAGCCTTGCCCTGCAGCTACCGCACTCTCTCCTCCTCCCCCACCTGAGTCCGGTTTAAAGACAGAGTCAAGAAGACCGGAGATGGGAGAGGGCGCAGGTGGCTGGCGCGGCCGGAGCCGCCCATGGAGCGTACCACCACACCTGGCTCGGATGGAAAGAATGAGATCTTGCAAGATACCAACCACAACAATTAGGCTGATGCACCTGCTTTAAATGCCTTTATACCTCACATCCAAATGCACATTACAGGTCTATTTTGTACTGTCGATCGGTATTGACAATCAACAAAACTATGAGCGTCTGACTTGTTAGTACATAATGAGATCAAACAGAAGGCAATTGGTCGTTTTTGGTTAGTGTAAAATGATCTGCAGCTGAATAGGATGTCATAAAATGAGTGCATATACCCGTAAATACTGTAACCGATGCTTCCTATCTGGAGAGACCAAAAAGAGAAGAGTCTTTGACAGTATGTACAATTCCAACCACGTTTTTTAACATCCAACAACTAATTATATTTTCATATATAAATAACATTCCATTTAAGGTAAGAAGTCCCGCTATGGAAAATCCCTATAAATAAGCGACTTCGGCATGCCAATTGGCAAAATGCCATTGTGACAAGTAAACTTTTAGATAACATTTATTTTTCATGAGTTTTACACAGGAACTGCCACCAGCCTACTAAATCTCAGAAAATTTGAACTTTTCTTTCGGAAATAAACAAATTGTTGAGCACTTCTAATAACAAAACACAGAAAGTTCTAGTAGTCAAAATAGGATTCCAAGATGGAATTCCAAAATAAGAAGTTACATTCACCGGGTGAGATTTAGTTTGAGTCTGACACATCAAGAAGTAATTTAGTTTGTCTATCTTCAAGTAATGGAGACCTCTTCAGAAATCTTCTTATAAGGTGCATTTTGTCCGAAATTTAGGTCAAAAATGTGGACTGCGGGGCTAAATTGAACCTATTTTTCTCGCTGACAGCAGCAATAATTGACTGTCCCAACGGCTTCAGGTCTTCACTGTGTCCTATTAAGTAGGCTCCTAAATCCTTCTGTTCGTATTTGGTTCGCCAGGTCGTGTATGTGGCACGCGCAGACGACGTCACTAGCTATGTCAACCGCTGTGGCCATCCCACCCACCAGTCAACTGACCGGCTCAGACAGAAGACTCTGACCTGAGAATGGGAGTAGGTCAGCACATTTTCCTTATTATAAGAAATCTGATACGTTTGAAGGTATAATGGTGCGCTAAAAGCCGTGGCTTGGAAGATTGACAACTGTCGGCATTACTCGGAACTCGTAGTCAGTCAAAATAAAGTTCTCTCAGTCAGCTTCACTCTGACCTTCTGCAGAATGTACTAAACAGTGAATATATCGACAAAATGAAGCTCAAAACGAATACAAACGCTCTCTTGTAGTAAGTAAGTGACTTAAATATTACTAATAATAATTCAAATAGCGTGATTCGCGGACCGAAAAGATTCTCGTTTAGGAGCCTGTATTTTGCGCTGTTGGAATTGTCTGTTTGTAGGGGAAACGGGGCGGGGGCGATAAGAAGGTGGGTAGAGTGATACAAAGCAGTTTCGGGCGGGTTTTGTCTTCATTCGGCCAATCATAACCTTGAACCCCAACTGTAACCAGAAACACAATCATACGCTCGTACGCTGTGCAGATGGTCCGCAGACGAAGTCTAGTAGATGGTTCATAAGCACTGAATCCAACTGAGGCTAATCAGTGTCTCTACACCAGGAGTGGACGCACAGAGATGTGTTGACCCCGAAGCAAGAAGGCTTATTTTGCATGGCAAAGGTCACCACCAGGCAGTAAACTAGCAGGCTGAGGTTGGACAAGTTATAATGGCAGAGAGGAGGGGCGACAGAAAATTCGGGTAGATTTATACAGTCTGTTTCGGGTTTATTCTGCCCTCATTCAGCCGATCATAACCCTGGCCACCATGTCTAAGGAGACCAAAACTGGAGTTCGTGAATACCTCTTTAATAATAAGTCAATTTGGCGGGTTTTGTATTTGGCATTTTGCACGTTTTTAGAAAAACGTGATTGAAATATTTAGGGTAAAGCGAGTCTCAAACCAACGCAACGCGCTTATTTTCTGGCGAACGTTAATCAGCCATCGACGCAATAGGCCAGCAGGAATATGATTTATACTACCTCGCTTGACTCCACTGGTCTAATGCGGAGAACCGTAGCCTTCAAGATTCGTCTATACTTTCTTAGGCTGGGCGAAAAGTGGTCTTTCTTCTGCTTTGAGTCCATTTTATTGTCATTCCTCGTAGTATTGCTCTTTGCAACCGTTTGGCGTGCGCCCATTTTAGAAAATATTAATCGTTATGCCGTGGAATACGGGCCAATTGACTGTAATCGCACCAGTGAAAGACGAAATGACCAATGATACGACTAGAAGAATGATGCTGTTGTCACTAGACCAAGTTAAGTGGCCGGTCACTTAGGTGGGAAATGTGTAGTAAATTGAAATCCCTGTGCAAGATCCCTTCCAAGGGTAAGCTTTCACCAGAATTGCTGCTTCAAAAGCGATAACATTAACACCACTTTCTCAGTTGCAATTCCTTTAACTACTCTCCCACAGCTGCTCCTCTTTATGTTCGAAGAGACAAACGAATTTACATCCTCGTAACGGATTATGAATACCACTACAAAAAAGGACTTTGTCCTTAAAGCGAATGGTTACTTTGATCTGAAAACATAGACACGCGCAAATGTTGTAAGGGCGAACTTCTCATAATCGTGAACATTTCTTTTTTTATTTTTATTTTTCTTTCTTTTTTTTTTTTTTTTATTCTCGTAGAACTCGTAAAATCTTGCCTTAAATTCGAATCATAAAAGGAAGCGTTCTCGAATCATCTGCCTGTTCCTTCTGCATATATTTTGCGTAAACGTTTGCATTGCTATAACAGCGGGCCATTATATAAGGTGATAACTACTCTGCCTTATAAGTTCAGCTGATTGGTTCAAATTTCTGTACATCTATTGTTGCAGAGTGTGTTGTTATGAGTGCTGCTAAGCCCGATTGAGGTCAGCAAACTAAGGTGAGCAGAACACTTAACTTTTTTCGCTCGTGGTGCCGGATTACTAAAAATGGAGTACTCGAGATTTGAGGAAACAAACAAAAGTCATTCGCCATCAGAGCAGTGAGTGTGTTTGATACGCAGTTGTTTTATTGCAGCAAAGCAGGAATACTTGTAGCAAGATGTATCACTGAGGACTGTCCTTTCATTTAGTCGAAGGTCTGTTAGAAATTGTAGCTATTTTTTTTCTGGAGAAAGTTCATTAAGCTCATGGCTTAAGAGCATAGCCCAATCCATTTTCTGGCCATATCCTTTATCTTAAGGATCAATATACTGTATGCGGTTCAAAATTGACAAAATATTCCTGCGAAATGGAATATAATACTTATGCACAGGGCCGACATAATTAAATTAAAATTGTTCTAATTACTATGCTTGCATGTTTTAAATTTCCTTGACTAACTTGGATAGAAGAATTAAAAATTTTATTCTAAATTTTAAATTTAAATTTAAATTTAATAGACTTTGCCTATTTCATATCGGCTGAGAGTCGAGTAACTGGATTCTTAACGTCTACTTAAACAATCCTTCCAAGTAATACTTTCCCGTAAGTATTTCATCAAATCAAGCATAGCAGTCCTTCAAATTTAGCCCCGGATAAACCAAAAAAATATACAAAGTTCTGACTCCCGTCACTCTTTCGCTCAAAAAAAGCACACCTTAATGCGAATACTGTGCTTATGTAATAACATCGTAATAAAAAATTGACCAAAATTTGCTTGGAAATTTTTGTCATAAATAACCTTTAACGAGTTTCTAAAAGGGACGGTCGAAAATATTAACATTTTACTTAATTTTTCCATAAACATGTGGATAAAGTATACAAGTTTATGCGGTTATGCCGGACGACCATGGTCAGTCCCATGTTCCGATATTGATATACACATGACAGTTCGACCGTAGATTTCGACGATGTCCACCGTATGCTACACACCAGGCGGTGCAGGGACGGTGACTTGCGCGTGAATTAGTTTTAAGAGATAGTAGCCTTGCACTGCTGCTATCGCACTCTCTCCTCCTCCCCCACCTGAGCCCAATGTCATGACAGTGTCAAGAAGATCGGAGATGGGAGAAGATACAGGTGGCTGGCGCGGCCGGAGCCGCCCCTGGGTGTACCACCACACCTGGCTCGGACCCCACGGAGTCGGAGTGCCATAAAGGCCACATTAAGAAGGAGCCATTGCAGTCTGACTCTCAATCTGCCAGTCAGCCACTCCACACAAAACACACATTGGGCTGACCACACGGTCTGTGTTATCCCGTCAGTTGGCAACCTTTAAAGCCACGTCTGTTAGCGCACCGTGGTAGTTTCAAGCGCGTCGGATTGTTTATAGTGAGGACAAATGCGCTGAGCTGTTGACCTCACTCTCCCCCCCACAATCAGACCTCCATCCGAGCCAGTCAGTTGTCTGATGTGGGAGTGGGCCCATTGACTGACGAGTCGCTGTACCCATCTTCGCGCGCCACAACACGACCTGACCCCCCATAACGCACACACCAAGATTTACTTACTCAGGGAATATGGAGGACCCATCGACGTCTGACTCCCGTCTGAATTCTATATTGATATATGCACATGTTGACCTTATGAGGGTTTAAATCTCAGAAGAATGCCTGTGCAGAAACATGCTTATTTGGTTCTCGAATGCTTTATATGTTGTTTGGGAAAATGGACAACCTAGAATCGCTCTCGAATTTCTCATCTCTAAATTCATAGTTTTTTGCAATTCCGTCGGTTATTTGCGAGTAAATTGTTTAAAAGGGGCAGCTAAAGAACATAAACAGCTCTATCCTCGCGCATGTGGTAGACACAGACCAAAGAGGCCTTTAGGGTAATTAACAAGGTTCCCTCAACCTATTCAACATTAATGGGATAGCGTCTGTTGGCTACGTCAGAAGCAGCTGCAATCAAGCTATGCAAACCAGTTCTGTGCGCTCAAAAGAACTTTATACAGGCACTGCAATTATCGTGGCCGAAAACCACAAATTTAGCCACCTGCATTTAATAACCTGTCCCAGAGGCCACCATTCCTTTGACCATGATTAGAAAACCGCCCGCAATTTTGTTTCTTTCACCCACCCTCCCTCCACCCTGACAACCGTACAATTTGTTCTACTTTCCCGCATATTTGACTTAGTAACACAGTGATATAAATGTAAAGGTCTGATGAGAATTTATCGAAAGCTAACGTATGCTCGCCAAATTATCTTTTAAATTTTTTATTTCAAATATGTTTTACAGTGATAAAAAATGGTGATATTGTCCTTTACAATAACTTTTAAGGCCTAAAACCAGACCTCTATGTCTTCGGGATCGCGTTGGCATTTCTGAATATACTACTATTCGTAAGTTATTTCAATCACATTTTACCTCCTGCTTTTTGTTAATTTCAATGTCATTTTAAAAGTTTATTAAAGTATCTTTCAAACTCTTGAATAATTTAAGGCAACTCAAAGTTCAACTACCAGCCGTCATAAAGATACCCTCTGCCCCACATGACGTATAATGCTGATCAAGACATTACCATTTTAGGAAGTTGCCCGAACTTATCCGATATCCGGCTTACGTATATTAATGTCGCTTGGCTAGTCGGTAGAAGCAGGTTAGCAAGCTGGCTGAGTTTTTCGTTGGATTTTATCTCTTAAACCCTGCTATTTTCCTGTCGGTCATGTTATTCTGCCTATATACTTAGCTGCCTTACGGCTGCTGGTGGGGCTTGAGAGTTAGCCCCAAGGCACAATGGGACGAGAGAGTCCTGTAACCGATCGGTGAGCGCCCCATTACCATTGTCAATATTCCCGATCGAAACCGGCAAGACGACGAGCTCGTGTCGCAGTGGGTAGAGCGTTGGACTTCTGCCCAACAAGGTCGCGAGTTCGAGGCTCGGGTGCCGCAGCGCCTGGGTTTGGGTATGGCTGGCTGATGACGGCTAATAAGCCAGAAATGGCCATTCCAGTCTCCCTTGTCCTTGTCGGTCATGTTATTCTGCCTATTTACTTAGCTGCCTTACGGCTGCTGGCAGGGCTTAAAAGTTAGCCCCAAGGCACAATGGGACGAGTGAGTCCTGTAACCGATCGGTGAGCACCCCATTACCATTGTCAATATTCCCGATCGAAACCGGCAAGACATTGAGCTCGTGGCGCAGTGGGTAGAGCGTTGGACTTCTGCCCAACAAGGTCGCAAGTTCGAGGCTCGGGCGCCGCAGCGCCTGGGTTTGGGTATGGCTGGCTGATGACGGCTAATATATATATATATATATATATATATATATATATATATATATATATATATATTATTGGAGTGGGTGCGGCTGCTGGCAGTGGTCATGAGTAAGCTCAAAGCAAAACTTGGCAAGTGCCGCACTACTCAGTGGCTAAACGCATTCCCACTATGCATAACATTAGTAAGACACCTTTCCGTAAATTTATGCCATCTTTCCAAGTCATAAAACAAGGCCAAGGGAAAACAAGCAAAGCTGTGTATTGTCAGGACTAGTTCTTTTTCTGCATGAGCGTATGTGGGTTGGAGACCATCTTCTCTTGTTGCGTGAGAAGCTGGCATTTGCACCTGACAGATTCCGTAGTCGTTGTTAGGCGGAAATTATGTTTTCATGGTCTAAACACTAGTACTAGCCAAAAGTCAGACATATGTCTCGGTTCACGAAGCAATGCCTCGGCGCTCGGATCTTGCTCCGAGGATGGTACGCTCTGACGTTATTCGCCAGTTTTCAGGAACTTACTACCTGGTAGAAACAATGTAGGTAATGCGAATAGAAGAAAATGTAAATACTCTGTTGCATAACACAGAGTTGGAAAATAGGTAAAGCGCATAGATAATGTTAAAGGACACAGGTGGCGTTGTGAGACCGATTATCTTGTAGTGTAATCGCAGGATATTTAAGTCATTTCAGAAAGCCGGCTCTTAAATTTGCGACTTTTTGGCCGTCTGCAGAAAGCACATCTTTTTCGAGCTTTCCGATGCATTTGCTAGGACCAAAATAAATTTAATGGAAAGCACGCCTAAAATATCCGTTCTTCTACTGAGTTTAAAGCAAATGCTACCTTAAAATTTTACACATGAAGAAGAACCAGGCTCTCGGTTTAAAAGACGTTTTCAGTTGTGGCTGTTTACAAAACCTGCGGTCCGATCTGGCCGTTTATTAATGATTCTTATGAAGTGCACAACGTTATACTCATCCATTGGAAATTTTAGGAGTATCGTATGAGATCTTCTTAAATGAACTAATAGAGCTGGTGGTTTTGGAAATCTAAACGCAAATGCAACTGCCAGTCAGGTTAAAATTATTCGAGGAATAAAAAAAACTTTCAGAAGCTCGAAGCTTAAGTTTCTTCGAGCAAACCATTTCAAAAAAGCATAATTTATTGGAAAATGACTGCAGTAAAATACATTTTATGTAATCCTTCTATAAAATGCATTTTGATTTCTAAAAAAATCGAACAAATAAGTGCGAAACTGCACACTACTTAAAAAGTCATTTTAACGAACCTGACTCCTATATGTCGTTAAAAATACGCATTCAACAGCCAACCTCCTGTCACGAAGTAATTATCCAGAAATCATCCTGGTTGGCTAAGTAATATTTCTTAATCGGAATCACATTTCAGAATTAAAGTAAACGTTTCGAGAAGAAGAAGAATTAGACGATTGCAAGGACAAGAACCCTGTTCGCCCGACGTTTCGGATTCCAGCTCGAACCCATCTTCAGAGACAGCGTCAGAATCTGAGCTGGAATCCAAAACGTCGGGCAAACAGGGTTCTTGTCCTAGCAATCGCATCTTATTCGCACTTTCGTTTTCGTTTGCAGCCAACGTTTCATCAGATGAAAGGAGTTTAAGCCACTACCGGTTTCAAGAACATTTTAACGTGGTTTTCAGTATTTGAAATAGAGAGTAAAATAGATATTGCATGTAGCAAGGGCAGGATTCCACTGCACTCAGTGTCAAAGATGGGAGCAACGCGCTTGTAAGGATTTTGAAACGACATTGACTTTGAATAGCGTGCCAGGACATTACTAGCAGGTTAACGTGAATATACAAGAGCAGGCTCAAAGACCAAAGTCATGTTATGTGCCCAATTCCACAGAACTGGCCCACTGTTTTGCGATCTAATATCTTAAGTGACCATCTTTTTTGGATTATATCCACCATAAACTCCTCAGCAGGATGACGCGGGTGGTGAGTGGCACAGGATTAAAGTGGAATTAGACTTTCACGGCATCTACCTAACTTGCTGTTCCACTCCCCACCTGGGCCAAATATCAAGACAGAGTCAAGAAGACCGGAGATGGGAGAGGGCACATGCCCACGCACTGTGTTCCAACACAAACAAAAACACTACAGCACAACGGTGAAGTGGCTCGGCTCCCAACTGAGGAAGCCATTGCAGTCAGACTCTCAGTCCGCTAGTCCGCCACTCCACACAAAACACACATTGGGCTGACCACGCGGTCCAAGTTATCCCGTCAGTTGGCAACCTTCCCAGCCAGAGCTTTAAGCGCACCGTGATAGTTTCAAGTGCGTCAGATTGTTTATAGTGAGAAACATGCGCTGGGTCGTCGAGCTCAGCCTCTCCCGCACGCCCAGATGCAGACCACCGTCCGAGCCGGTTAGTTTTCTGATGTGAGAGTGAACGTATTGGCTGATAGGACCAGCAAACACGTCTTCGCGCGCCCCAGCACGACCTGGCCCCTAAACGCAAACATCAGGAATACACCAGAACAGGCTTAAAGGCCAACATAATGCTACTCGCCGCAAATACAGCCAAATTCCTCAGAACTGGTTGACTTTTGTTGAATCCGAGATTTTAACCGACTGCTCAAAAAGGACCCACTGAAAACAAGCTTACACAACTTAGATGATGGTGGAATAGAGATGGTGATAGTTAGTAGACCTTAGAGAATCTTATACTCTTAAATACTGCTGAACTTGGACTAAATGTAGCCTCATTCGACTTAAGAAATGGCCTTACCAGAGTATAACTGACTGTCTGACGAGATGGCTGCACAGTCGGCATCAGGGCATTTTGCTAATTTTCTCTTATGATTTTGCCATTTCTGCAGACTGTTTGCGGTTGTTTGTGCATCATCAGCTTCTTCGCTTACGCCAACATCCACTCGGTGGCCGATTCTTTCGCTGGCGTCATCCTCGAAGATGTGCCGAATAACAAGGTTTCAGTTAATTCGGTGACAAAACTGTACGAACTCGTTAAGCTTGTCATGGAAACCCAAAGTAAGCATCATGAGATTGACAGCCCCATTTAAACCCGTTTAATTTACACAAGATGCCAGGTAATGAAGTGCCTTTCCAGTGGACGTAAAGGATTGCTAACATGTTGGCGATTAGCCCAGGGAAGGTAATTCATTAGCTCGGTTTCGATTAATTTTCGAGGGTTTTATTCGAAGAATATGAAAAGTAAACAGCTCGCTTGGGGTTGCACGGTTCACCATACGGGCAGCTGAGGTTCTAGCTAAAAACAATATATATATATATGTGAATATAAGTCAAACAAGCGCGTAACACTCGCTGATGTGGTTAGGATCTCATTCGATCCCATATATATATATATATATATGACAATGATAATCTGGCGCTCACCGATCGGTTACAGGATAGTCGGTTGCGATCGGGAATATGATGATAGTGTGTGGCTCACCGATCTGCTTAAGGCTCAGTGGTAGAGCGTTCGACTCAAATACCAAAGGTCGCGGGTTCGAATCCCAGGTGTTCCACACTTGGGATTGGGTATGACTGGCTGATGACGGCTAATAAGCCAGAAATGGCCATTCCGGTCTCCCTTGTCTTTGTCGGTTCCACAATATATATATATATATATATATATATATATATATATATATATATATATAGTAGAAGATGGTTCCCCAGGTGTTGAACTGGAAGAAAAGGTAAGGCGAAATCTGAGAAGAAGATATACTCATCTGACGTCCTACACTCATAATTTAGGGCATTAGCAGCGATAGACAATAGGAAAAATGTCTGGGTTGAATAAATCTTTCGTGTTCACGATAGGTCCCAGTGGCCATCCTCCTGTGGAAGTGGTGCTTGATAGCCTCGTATGCCACTAGAAGGTTGATGCTGCGGTTAATAGAGTTGACGTCTGATTGTCATGCTTTGATGATTTCTCTCTTCAGTCCGCCTTCGGCCCAGCCAAGCATTTTGGCCCCGTCAAAGTCGAACCGATAACATTTTTCTAGACTGTAAACAGTGACCTGCGATCGTACATCCTTTCGCTTTATAGCTTTCATTTTTGATCGCAGCAGCCCTTAAGATCCCCACAAATCAATCGCCTAGCCTTGAGATTGAATAATAATTCCCCGTATTAGGTTATACTGACAAGTTGTGATCAAAAAAGGTACGCGAATTAGGTGTCCCACGTAAAAACAGAGTTGAGAACCTGGCAAATTAAAATGCTTAGCTCTCCTTCCGGCCAAGCATTTTTTTCTTTCCCTTCGTTTTTCAGAACCTCTGTTGCTGGGAGTCGCGTTCTTTAGCCTGATTCTGATGATACTGGCTGCCGTCGGAATTATCGTTTCTGCATGTAGGGCCAATTGCATGGTCCTGGCTGTAAATCCTGTGCATCCTTTTCTTCTCATGCCCCCTCTACCTCTGTTAGTACTGTTCCGTAGTGGCACTACTCCTGGTGGCTACAATCGCCCTCCTCGCTATTCTCCGCTCGAATCAAATAAACGTAAGTCCACCTTCGATAATAATTTATAATATTTTCCGCTACCGATAAATAGATCCCCCTAGATATAAACTGAACAGGATTTAACCCATTCCTGCCCTATAGGGCTTCTTTAATTTCAGCCGTAGATTCCATTCAAGAGAAGTAAATCCTAATTTAGCGTGCGCCAAAACAACCAAATTTGAGCTGATTTGCTAACGATTCTTTGATTAGCTCATAGGAAAACATGTAACGTCATTTTTCAATGTCGACACTTCGTGCCAGCATGTTCAGGCTGTCGGCTACCCAAAACCCGTCACTCAGACTACCAAACCTGTTAAACTTACGGTCTCCTTTGAATGCCCACTTCTTCGGCAATGCATCTGATGACATAGGCATCGGTTGAACTTAAATATAGCTTTTTGGACTCACTCTGTTCCCATTTAGCCAAACATAACCCTAACTACAGAACGATGCAGATGACCCACAGACGCGGTCTACCAGATGGGGTTTAAACGCTTCATCGAACCTAAGTTTATCAGTGTCTCGCTATTTGTCGTTCTTTATCACCACAGTGCCATATAATTCAACCCGCATCCCTGTCGGCCTACTTCTCTGTTATTGCAACCTGATCGAGTTTGATCTGACAGGCTGTTAACTGTTCGCGACCTCCATTACCCTTTGCATTTTCGGCAGACGTAGGTATGCTGATCCAAATGCGAACAAAGCTGCACGAATTAAGCGAATCTTAAGCTCGACTCCGCCTCACATAGGTTTTAGTCTTTTTCCTCAATACGTTTGACCTCCAAAGTGTTCTCTTTAATCTAACAACTAAACAAATATTGGTTTGGTTGGTCATTGTTTTGATGATTTCATATAAAACCGCGCAAAAAATTGGGAGGCCAGACTGGCTTGCGGACTGCTTTGTGTCTGAATGACCATTTACCGCTTGGTGTACATGTGTGGCGGCCATACTTTGAGCGCCTTATGCAGCGCTGCGTCTGTCACGCTTACTTGCACACGCATACCAATGACTGTCTGCCTCTCGGTCAATCACTGCTCTCTAGTCCGATCAAGGCCGAGTCAGGCACCCTCGCTCGTGATGCTGTGAGGACCGTCCCGCCCTCGCTCGAGAAACCGCTCTCAGGGTGTCGGATGTGTGCCCTCGTCCGGTCTGTGCGGCATACAGTACTCTCTCTACCAGCGTCCAACTTACCCTCTTCCTATGCCGGATCAAGCCTGCGGGTGCAAGTGGTTTGGGTCCTCTCATGGCTTAAGCTGTCTCTACAGCTACATCTGCCAGAAAATAGGGCAAATCAATCCGCATCAAAATACTACTGATTACCTATGAGTAGAATGTTCCGATTACGTAGTTATTCTACAGAAGTTGAGGGACTTCAACTCAGATATCAATATAAACGTTTGGACCGAACCTGCGAGGGTTTCAGTCACTGCAGTTGCACATCAATGTCCACTGGCTTCTGTCTCATCCAAATCGTCTTGCTTCAAAGTTTTCAGGGATAGATAGTGAGTCCGGCGAAGGCTGTTCCAACTGTGAGCCAAATGTCCCCACTTGAAAGGTCGTCAACTGAGGGGACAATTCGATACTAGCCGACAAACGAATTTATCCAACCAGTGATCATCAGACCTAAACGCTTTGGTAAGCCCGCTAAAGAGTCATCTACCTGATGTGTTGCCATCAGACTTACCCCGGGCGCAACCAAGGTCTTGTACGCCCAAAGGTTTAGCGAAAATGCTCTCACACCTTTCCAAGACTCATATCTGCATGACGGTTCAAACTTCTGTGCAATGTTCTCGTTCGTAGATAAAGCATGGAAATAGCACGTTTTTACCAGTGAACGGAACTCACCAGAGATCGTTGGAAATAGGAAGTTATTGAAGATATTCCACTTATCAGCGTCTGTAAACTACAATATTCAGAAAAGCAACAGGCAAAAGACGAATACTGCACTTAAACTGCAATCACGTCCTGGTGTCGCAAACGTGGTGGCATCCGTATTCTGTTCCAAATAGAGTTGAAACAAGTTATAGCACGTTTGCAGACACAAGAGCTGAACGATACCATCTTAGTGGGCTCATCGGTGCTAGTGGCTACCTAGGCTATTTTATCGAGAAAGACAGGTACCAATTGAACAGCCGATAACCAAAGGGGCAGCAGCATGAAGTCTGGAGAGCCATTCTGCACCTTAAAGGATTTTCCCCGATGGTGTTTTGGACTATTTCAACCCGCCAGAGTGGGCATAACCCAGCAACGCCAGGCAATAATGTTTTGTCGTTTTAAGCCAAATCCCAAGCCACCGAAAGCTCTTAAGTTGTCTCTACAAAAAGATGGTGATTGAAACAAACATCCAGACAGATTAGCCTATTTGTGCACAACTTTGTAACTGGTAGGCTCGACGCAGATTTTTCATTTAAAGAGCTAGCGGGATAAACTGGCCATACGTTTGACTTTCAGGAGGTGAACCTATGAAGTCCTAGCAATTCAAAAGCAGAACAACTAAAATTTGAGACATGGTATTCAGGTGCCAGCCCCAACACCAGGTATATTGACGTTCCTGCAACTTAGACACTGCTGCGTCACTACATCCACAAAAAAACGGAACGAGAAAGCCGTACAGAACGCAAGAAAACAGAGAAACACGGCCCGAGGATGCTTTCACACGACGACGAGGAAGAAAAATGAGCATCGAACCCAGTAACCACCCTCCTGCAGACGTTCAACCACCTTCGATCGAAGTGGTGATTTTTGATGTCCACAGCCCTCAAACCCGCTGAATATTCTTCTAAAGGCAGCTGAAGCCGAAAGAACAGATAAGACCAAGGCCGGCTAGATTGTCAGGCTAATGGTACTCATGTTAGATGCTGTGCGCGTAACGTATTGAGACCGATGAGTCAACCTGACTCTTGAAAATGTCTGTGTTTCAGAAAATCTGTTCCCGTGAACCCTTCCTCTCCCTTCCCGCTAATGAGGGAGGAGATGAGAGGGAAAGAAATTAACTTTATTTTTAAAGTACGATTTCAAAATTTTGCTACAAAACCCTCCATTATCTGAGGATAAAAATGGATACATGTAAAAGATAGCAGCAGGTTTGAAAATGTGAGTAATCGGGAGTGAACATCTAAAAAAGCGAAGTCATATATGGGTGAGCGATTCTACTTCTTTGAAAATATCACCGAAGGATCGACCCTGCAACATATTTACCGCAAACTTCAAGCATTGGCATTATGGAAAATCGTTGCTGAATTTAATATACAATTAATTCCAGATTCTATTTACCTTGAAAAAGTGTCAATATAGAGTAAATATGACTTCATATCTGTAGTTCAAACAAACAAAAAGTGTGAAAGTCTGTATGTAGCGAGTAAAAGAGGCTTGGACCGGTCCCATGCGAATGGAGGACAAATTTAAGAGGACGACTTGCTACTATATTTAGTCAAGTAGGCGTTATTTGGTTAATTTATTCCTCGAATTTGAGTTGGGGTAAGGTTGAAGTTAAGATTATCTTTATGTTTAAGGTTTGGGTTAGGATTACGGCTAGGGTCCGGCGTCCTAAGGCCCCACCCGTATAACCCACTTTCTAACCATTCCCACAAGACACGTTCCACGGGTAATCTGTTGCTGACCCGACTACATACCATATCCATATCCTTGCTCCCAACCTAATGCTAATGCGCCGTTATCCTACCTTCAATAGTGTTAACAATTCCCCCAAAAAATCAACTTTGTTGTCTTTTCAGAACTGGACGATTTCACTCGAGAACGTACAAGACGATTTCAGCATTTCTAACAAAACTCTACGGATGTTTCAAAAGGTAAGAGCTCATGGAGTTCTTTTAAAAAATAACTCACGACTCATGCAACGCCAGATGATGTTTCATAGAGAGCGAGCTGAGACAGGCACACGATTTTGGATCCCACTTTTGTATTCCTTTAGAAAACCGTTTGAGCATGGGAATAGATACCCACCCTCGACAAAGAACAGAATATATAGTGTCAGGACTGGGGTTCCGCTGGCGTGTAGGAAGGCGTGAAGAGGCAATTGTCTACTACGGTCTAACTCAGTACTTAACCACCAGCTCACTTAAACGATGATGAGAGAGAGAGAGCTACGCTTTATTTCGATAGTAAAATTCCAAAAATTTCAGCAAAAAAGGTCCTCCATTCACCGTGAAAATTCGTCCTTGAATGGGTCTCAAATATCGATCAATTTGGACTTCCTTCAAAATGGTGCCAGCGTCGTGCACTGATGACCTCATTTTTGTTGTTCGAATAAAAAATAGGGTTTTAATTATAAAAGAGGATTAACATGCGAATGGAGAGCAGAAAAGATGGCAGCTCAATTTCAAAAGCCCACCCACTTTGTTACAATGTACGAAATCTAAATTTATTCTTGTTGGTAGCACGTGACCAACATTTTCGGCCCGTTAAACTGTCTTACTTCCAGATGCATATTGCCGGCAAAGTTAAGGGACACTGGAATGGTCATTCCTGGTTCGTTTGCCGTCATCAGCCTCACCTGATGCTCGAACCTGCGACCTGTCGGTCAGAAGTCAAGTGCTCTAACCAGTGAGCCACGGGATACTTGTCTTGCCCTTATAGCTCGGGAATATGGTCATTCGTTGATGAAAATTCACCGACCACATCAAATAGCTGAACCTTTAGCGGGCAGTATTCATCTCGAGTGCGGGTGAGTGAGTGAGTTCAGTTAGCGCTCGGTGAGCGTTCGTCAACGAATAAATGTCTTTCCTCCATTACATCCATTCCCGTATTACAGACTACCTATTGATTGTGTTCGTTAGCGCTGTCGTAACCGGTTAGTGCAGTCACACAACCATTCCTTGTCTGATTTTTTTTAAAATAAAGAATGAAATTAGAAATGATTGCAGGGCTTGATTTTTTGACACCGGCCTCTTTTATAGAAATTAAGCATGCATTTTATTTTGTCATCTGCTGTGTAAAATTCTTTATTTAGTAAGCTGGATTAGGTTTTCATGACCCAGTCAACAGAAAAAAAACCATTTATAGGTTTAACGCGTGGTCGTGCATTTAATTGAAGCCATGCTCTCCATTCTATATGTCTGCTAATGCAAGCGAGTCAGTTATAGCGCAGTGACGATTTAACATCCAATTTGGTTAACTTCATATAACCTCGTCATAAAATTAAACTAAGAGGTAGGTTTTTGGTGACAAAAACGCCGTGCTCGAAGTAGTACGATTTACAGCAGAATAAATGTCCAGTCACGTGCAAGTTAAATATGATAATGACGAAAACATAACAAAGAGCTTACCTTAAAATAATTGATTTGCAAAAAAAGAGAGTAGAAATCCCTTATATTTGGGGATTTTGTTACATTTTCCGGAGAAATCAAAACTACTTTAAAGTTACAGTTAGGGTTAGATTTAGATAAGAAGTATGGGTAGTTTTAGGGTCAGAATAGTGTTAAGGATTAGGAGTAGGGCACGTGAATTTGTACACTTTCTGGAATTTTGCGCAAAACCATCAACATTACAACTCACTCCAATAGTTAAGACAGACTACCAACCGTTAATACTAACCGAATATTAATGGATAGCACTAGAACACCACACTGAGTTTTTGCTCTGCCGGATAATTCCAAGCAATAGTCATTATTAGTAGGCATGAAAGTTGCACAGTTCACAAATACCCTAACCTCAACCCCTCTTGTCGCAAACAGAAAATATTCACAACTACTAACATAACTACTGCATTCTCTATCAGTAACACTGTAATAAACTAATAACAAAGTAGAACAACGTTTCCGATCACTGCCTGCTGAGTTACATGGTTACAGTGTTTGAGATTTAAAGGATTTATGAGTAAGGGGGCTCATATTACTACCTGAAATAGAGGCAGAGGATGAAACTGTATAGTCTGAATAGCCTTTTAACAAAAAAGTTTTATCAGTTCATGGCTTCAAATCTTCCTGGTGATTGCGTTGACAGAGAAGTCGGAAATCTGGCCTCTCTGATGAATGAGCGTAGCAGATAGTCTCCAGTTCCAAAGAGAACTCATGTCAAGCTGGGTTATCGATCAGATGCTTGCAAAAATGGCCTCGCGGATTTATAAAGCTGGTCGGGGATTAGTTATGACGCCATAGGAGGTCGAAAGCTCTGAAGACCGGTTTCGGCTTCTAGGCAGCCTTTCTCTTCTTCAGTTGAATTGTCCCGCTCTTTGGTAGATTTGTACTTTCCTCCGAAAATGGAGTTGAAACTATAGGATATTTTAAATTCATATAGGAAAAGGTTTCTTCATGGGTTCTCAATTGTTCTACGAGCTCGGAGGTAGTCTTCCTACGGATATTGTCAACATTCAAAGGACCAATCAAAGCGTTAGCTACAATGGACTCTGGCATAAAACAGTCATAAACCAGCGATGGGCTGATTAGACAGCTGTGTTTGCGTCCGAATCGGATCTTTAATTTTCATCTTGGGCAGACCTTCGATTAGATTTGCGGGAACGTTCTATAAACAATCTTTTATTAACTGTTGACTCGTCGTAGTAGTGATAAATCATGTAAAAGACTTTTATACACCCTCTCTATGGAACAGCAATCCGCTTAACGAGGTTGTCAATTAGCTTTTGCATTCTATTTCAAACAATTGCACTCTTTTAATTAAGGAAACTTTTGGGGCACAAAGGTACTTCTGCACTTCGTAAATTTGCTGGTGGTTTAATTGTAATGTGTCAAAGGTGGTAGGGAGTATAAATCAAAAGACACAGCCCTTTACCCGAAAAATATTAACGAATATTGACGGATACGCATATTAAGTCATTATTTCAGCTACATTCATTGACTCGCACCTTCTTATTGGCAAAAGCCTGCTTACGCTTCGTTTAATTCTGCCGACGAACCCCCAAAGATGTTTTTGGCAACTACATTTCATTTAATTTCAGTTTCAATGCTGCGATTGGAAAAACGAAAAGTCGCTTAAAATGCGTGCTCTGGGTACGTATTGCACACAGCTTCTGCATAAGAATTGCTCTTTTCAAATTCAACAAGTGGCTAGCAAATTATTTTTTCTTGAAATGACCAATTTTGGCCTTCTTCATTCAGCGGGCAATTTTCTACCAATCGTTTGAAACAGGTTGCTTTTGGTTGTTGAACAATGTACTTCAAAAAGAGTCAATTTATTGCGAAGATTTCACTGTGTCCTGGACTTTATAGTCCCTCCTTACAGGCTCGTTTGAAAGCATCGGGGTAATCATCTGAAAAGATTCGTTTTGTAGCCAGATGACCCCCACACACACGACCGTTCGACCGTCGATTTCGACGATGTCCACCGTATGCTTCCCAGCATGGTGGTGCAGGGACGGTAACATGCGCGTGGATTAGTTTTAATTGATAGTAGATTTTCTCCGCAGCTAACGCCCGCTCTCCTACTCCTCCTCCTCCTCCTCCTACTCCTCCTCCCCAACTGTACCCGGTGTCATGACAGAGTCAAGAAGATCAGAGGCGGGGTCGGGCGCAGGTGGCTGGCGCGGCCGGAGCCGCCCCTGGGCGTACCACCACCTGACCTTGCCACCACAACTGAAGCAGATCCCACGGAGTTGGAGTGCCATAAATGGCAAGAGTGGCTGGTGCGGCGTGAGCCTGCACCTGCGCGTGCCACCGCGCCTCCATGTTCGGTATTTGTTGTAGGAGCGCAACCAGAATAACGCCTACTGTGACCTGATAGGACCCCCATGTTGGACCAGCGCAGCAACAAATGAACACAAAGTCTCATGGTTAGGCGTTTAAACGCACAGTATTTAAATCAGGGTTCGGGCGTAAAACCAGGTCATAACTTTCAGTAGCTAGATGTTGCCTACCGTGGGGGCTGGGTTTCAAAGTGGCCATCCAAATGAAACTCGCAAAACAGGCAAGCAGCTTTTAACCAATCAGGCTCCGCACAAGAACTTCAGTGAATGTTTTGCTTAATGCAAGTGCATAATTTTTTGGCCTCTGTATGATTTGTGTGTTAGCTGATGACGACTCATGCGCTCAAAAAGCAATCTCCAAAGAATCGTTTGTCATTTATTTCAGGCCACACAGTAATCCTAGAACGTTGGCCTTGGTGTTCCATAAACTGTATGTTTTTTAAATCAAATCAAACTTTTATAGGAAACTTAACCCGTCTCCAAGGTCACTGTAATTACAGTTGTCAAGAGTGGAAGCTGTAAGCAACGTTTAATTACCTCTAAACTTGTCTCTCTCATACTAATTAAACAAGTGCATTTGATTTTGGGCATACAATTACCTGCTATTTACTGTTTACTCATTTTATGTTGATAGCCTGACGTAATGTTTTAAAATTTTCTTCGTAAGTCGACTGGTTTTTGCCGGTGAGGTTAGCCTGCGATTCGCTCGCATTTATTCCTGCAACCAAAAATTAGACTCATTATTCCAATTCCAGTTGACTTTCTCAATCATTGTTGGAGAAAAGGAAACAGTACATACTTTCAGTATAATAAGCATCCGTTTAAATATAATTTTGTGTCATTCAATCCCGACCACAAGTTCTGGCCAGCGAAAAATCATTAGTCAAAGAATAAAAATACAGTTTTTTTTAGCGATTTATTGTGTTTTTCCTTGAGGGGCCTGTTGTGACCTCCGGACAGACATGCGCAAGACTGAAGCTCTTTGCACAGAAGTTTATGGCAGAAAATGCGAGTACAATATATCGAAAGCGGTGGATGGCTTGTTCGCGGCGTTAATTGGCCTGATGGCGACCATAGCAGCCATCAAGGTAAGTGTCTGCACTGCGTACATCCTCCTGTTAGCCAACTAAACAGACTTCTAGTGTTCACATGCGTTCTTTTGATAGAATGAAAAAATCTGACTTTCAGACAAAGCGTTGAAGGCAGTGATTGATCTCACGTCTCGTTTACCAAAATTTAGAAATGCTTCTCAGCTTAGGAATGGTTAGCTAAATTGAATTTTAGCCTTTATCCTATTAGTGCCTAATCGGCCCCCTGACAAAAACCTCACTGGATAAGAAATATAAGCTTACTTCATATGCCCTTAGATATTGACATATATTTTATAGAAAATTTTAGCAAAATTATTCTTTCGTGTACTCATTTGGTAGCACATTATGTCTTCTTTATATTTGCAGCTCAAAGGAAGGATATGCTCATGTTTAAAAAGTTTTTTTGTTCAATTCCAAAATAATTTGAGCCCAATCTGCCATTAAATTTGCATTTAGGATTTTCCATCTATAAGCCATAGGTCTTCGGTGGAAGTACTTCTATTCATTCCTGAATCTTATTAAGACGAAAAGATACAATGCTCATAAAGTTTTACAATGGATGTGCACTGTACTATATATTTCTTATGATGCGATTTGAATGCACAGTGTACAGTCTTAAACAAAAGTAAGCAGTACCAACTTTTAAAACCATAAAAGTAAAAATTGAAGAATACGTGGTTTGCTATCAAATGAGTACAGAAATATTTGAATGACTTTTGATGTAAAATCAACTTGGATTTGTGAGTGATTAGAAAATCTATAACAAAATTCACACTACTTAAGTAATCCTTTTTATTGAGCAATATCTTTCTGGAGGCCGAAAAAGACGTTCGTTCGAAACGCGGCATCTTGTTGTCTCTGAAATATCTTGGGATTATACCTCAAGATGATAAATATTACAGTTTCACTGACGCAATTATTCACAATCTAAAACAGATTTTAACATTTCGGTTAACATGGAGCGAGACCTTTTAAAACGTGCACGCAATGAATAACAGACATACCTTTGCTTGTTTCAAAACTCGTAGTATTGCAAGCGACCTGTTTTGGAATGGGCGATAGGTTCCTGAGCCATGCCTTCAAATGAACCAAATATATCTCTGAATACGAGTTTGATGCCACCTACACAGCTTACATGGAGAAATGCGGAATTTAGTTGATCCAAAGACGTTGAAAGCATGCAAAAGGGATTGATTTTTTGCAGGTTAAGAATGTTTGCCGTCCTTCACGTTTGCTGTACATCTGAAAATCACTTGGACAGCTATTGCCAAAAAGGTAAAGGATAAATTTGGTTAACTTTCGAAAAAGTTATTGATTTTAACATCACGGGAGCCCATAAGTTAAACTACTCAGCCAGTGAACTCTCCCTTATTCGATAAATGCACGAGTCCGTCAAAAAAACGGCTGAAAAAGCATAAAATACGCATAATGCACAAACCTTAGGCTATTTTGCGCACCCAGCTTGTAAAATAAAGGACAGGGTTAGTTATTTCCATGGTGGAGGACTGTTTCACAAGGTCTCGTGTACTAATATCACTCAGTTTATTGTAGACTTGGAAAATCTGAATGTCAAACGACAGTGAGTTGTGGAGACCATCTAATCCAGACAGCAACGCGCACATTGGAAACAAGACATAATGATTACTGAAAGGGTACTCCGTCTTCGGCATCTGCTCAAAAAAATAATGGTTGAGAATTTCTGAGGCAATGTAACCGAGGAATCAGGTATCAATGACGTATGGATGTGGATTCTCTTCGCAAAGTTCACCAAGACAATTAGCGGCCAACACAACCAATCCCGAGTGAACAATGGAACGCACTAGAGGCATATTAGCGCGCGCGACGGCCGACCGACAGTTCGACCGTCGTAGTCCGACGATGTCCACCGTATGCTCCATGGAAGGGTGTAGCAGGGACGGTGACTTGCACGTGAATTAGTTTTAAGTGATAGTAGCCTTGCGCTGCAGCTACCGCACTCTCTCTTCCTCCCCCACCTGAGCCCGGTGTCAAGACAGAGTCAAGAAGACCGGAGATGGGAGAGGGCGCAGGTGGCTGGCGCGGCCGGAACGTTAAGAAGGAGCCATCGCAGCCTGACTATCAGACCACCAGTCAGCCACTCCACACAACACACATTGGACTAACTGCGAGGTCTGAGTGTAATTGTCAGTTGGCAACCTTCCAACCGCGGCACTCAACGTTACCGCACTCTCTTCTCCTCCCCATCTGAGCCCGGTCTCATGACACAGTCAAGAAGACGGAGATGGGAGAGGGCGTAGTGCTGGTGCGGCCGGAGCCGCCCCTGGGCGTACCACCACATCTGGCTCGGATCCCACAGAGTGGGAGCGCCATAAAGACCAAATTAAGAAGGAGCCATTGTAGCCTGACTCTCAGTCTGCCAGTCAGCCACTCCACACAAAACACACATTGGGCTGACCACGCGGTCCGAGTTATCCCGTCAGTTGGCAACCTTCCAATCCACGGCTTTTAGCGCACCGTGATAGTTTTAAGCGCGTCAGATTGTTTATAGTGAGGAACATGCGCTGAGCTGCCGATCTCACTCTCTCCCCAACCCCCACCATCAGACACTGTCCGAGCCGGTCAGTTGCCTGATGTGGGAGGGGCGCGTTGGCTGACGGATCGGCGTACCCGTCTTCGCGCGCCACAGCACGACCTGGCCCCCATAACGCACACACCAGGATTCACTAACTCAGGGGATATGGAGCAGCCATCGCCGTCTTACTCCCAGTCCACTGGTCAGCCACTCGACACACACAGCACATACACTGAGCCGACGGCGTGGTCTGGTGGAAGCGTCAGATTGGCAGACTTCCCAGCCACGGTTTCTAGGAAACCGTGATATACTCTGGTAAATGGTGATTGTGAGGGTGTTGTCGATGTATTGGTGTAGGTAGTGTGCGCTGATGTAGCTTAGCCTCCGGTGGTTAACCGGAGGTTGTCGTGGAGGCGCATGTGTCCTAATAGGCCCCTGCGGTGTGTAAATGTGCGGGAGCAGTGAGGGCAGTGAAGGCAGGCGCGTCAACTGTATGTCGGAGCCCCAGGCACTGGTTCACCAGCCTCCGTGCGATGGATTCGCAGGTGACCGACCAGGCCGATGCGTGAGTTGAAATTGCGGGTGCAGTGTGGGCAGGAGAAATCGGTAGAGGCTGGGGGGATGTCATTCATGGTAGTGCGGGTGTCAGGGGCGCTAAGAATTGCAGGAGCGGAGGATATGCATGGTGTATCGGTGTTGTCGGCATTGTGGTGAATTCCGCTGTCATGGATGCGCATGCGACCGAATAGGCCCATGCGATGAGTGAATGCGCGAGGACAGTGAGGGCAGTGGAGGCGACGATCTCTGCTGTGTGATAGTGCTCCAGGCACTTGCTCACCAGTCTCTGTACGTTGGATTCACAAGTGACCGACCAGGCCGATACGTGAGGTGAATGTGCGGTTGCATTGAGGACAGCTAAGGAGAGATTCCCCATCGCTAATGGTTGCGGTAATGAAGGCGAAGGCGGTGGTGGTTGCGTTGGTGGGGGCAATAGGCGATAAGGATTGGGATGTGGTCTCTATGATGGTGGGAGTAATGGAATTGATGCCAGGAGTGAAAGTGGGAGAGTCAGAAGGAGGGTTGGCAGAATTTGACGTAGAAATTGGAATTGTCGGATTGTAGGTGCATTGCGTTCGAAGATGTCCAACCAGGCCGATTCGCACGCGGAAGATGCGTTGACAGCGCGGACATGTTGGCAGGGCCTGGGCAGTGTTGATCCGTGGCGCTGGTGACTTTTGTGCCGCTCTTTTGGCCTTGGCGGTGGCGATCCCGTTGGCCTCATAGATTGCTGAACCAGTCTTCACTGATCTTCTTCATGCCGGTCTATCCTTGGCGAGGTCCTCCCAGGTCGCCGAGTTGATTTGCAGGTGCTTCAGCGATTTCTTCAAAGTGTCCTTGTAGCGTTCCTGTCGGCGAGAACCCGTAGCGACATCTCCGAAGAAAAGTCGTTTGGGTAGTCGCTCGTCGTCCATTCTTACCAGGTGGCCGCTCCATCGCAGTTGCACTTGCCTCAGCATGGCATGGATGCTAAGGATTCCGGTCCGCTCCAGGACTTCTGTGTCCGGGATCCTGTCTTGCCATCTCAGCTTCAGTATTCTGCGGAGGCAGCTGATATAAAAGTGATTCAGCTTCCTGGCTTGGTTCGAGTAGACGGTCCAGGTTTCCGCTCCGTAAAGGAGTGTCAACAAGACGACGGCCTTGTACATCTTCAGTTTGGTGTTCAGGTGAATACCGTGGCGATGCCACACGGAGGCCTGCAGCCGGCCGAAGGCCTGACTAGCTTTAGAGATCCGTTGGGCAACCTCGTCAGCAATCCTCGTGTTGCGCGACATCGTGCTTCCTAGATAAGCGAAGGTCTTCACGTTTTTGAGTTGAGCACCGTTGACATTGATTCGAGGAGCATTGTATTCCGCGCTGGGTGGCGGCTGGTGCATGGCAACCGTTTTGGCTGTACTGATTTTTAATCCAAAATCGGCGCAGCCTTCGGCGAAGAGGTCCATGCTCCTTTGCATGTCCTCCTCCGTCACGGTGTTAAGGGCGCAGTCGTCCGCGAAGAGCAAGGCATGGACTGTAGTCGTAGAACGCGTGTTGGAGCCTGCATACGCCGACTGTTGAGAAGGTGCCCGTCAGTTCTGTAGGCGATGCGGATACCAGGCTGCTCATCACGGTAGGCGTCCATCAGCATAGCCGAGAACATGAGACTGAAGAGGGTGGGGGCCAGTACGCAGCCCTGCTTCACTCCGTTGGTCACTGCGAATGCTTCGGATACCGTCCCGTTGTCAGTGACTCGCGCCGTCATCCCGTCATGCAGCTGACGCACCACGTGCGTGAACCGCTCAGGACAACCAAATTTCTGCATGACTTTCCACAGTCCGTCACGATTCACCGTGTCAAAGGTTTTCGTTAGATCCACGAAGGTAGTGTATAGGTGAGTTTGCATCTCCTGACACTTCTCCTGTAGCTTGCGGGCGGCAAATATCATATCGGTTGTTCCACGGTGTCGGCGGAAGCCACATTGGCTTTCCGGGAGCAGGCCCTGCTCTAGGTGACCGTTAAGGCGATTGAGAAGGATACGGGCGAAGATCTTCCCGCCGATGTTGAGCAACGAGATGCCTCTGTGATTATCACAGAGTTGCCAGTTCCCCTTCCGTTTGTAGAGATGGACGATGGTCGCGTCTTTAAAATCCTGAGGAACTTGTCCTTGGCGCCACATCTCCTGGAAGAGTGTTGTGAGTTCTGCCATCAGCCGGGGCCTTCCGTGCTTGTAGACTTCCGGTGGGATTGCGTCGGATCCCGGTTCTTTACCACTAGAAATCTGCTGCACGGCCCGGATGGTTTCTGGTAGGGAAGGCGGCAGATCAAGGTCATTGTTCGTGTCCACTTGAGGGAGCTGGTCAATGGCAGCATCGGAGATGGCTGATGAGCAATTAAGGACATTTCTGAAGTGCTCGGCCCAGCGCTTCAGAATTTGCGATTTCTCTGTCAGCAGTGTTGTGCCGTCAGAGCTGAGCAGCGGTGCGGACCCCTTGATACACGGGCCGTAGATGGCCTTGATGGCTTTGAAAAAGTTTTTCATTTCATTGCGGTCCGCATACCCCTGGATTTCTCAGACTTTCGGATCATCCAGGCATCCTGCATCTCCCGCAGCCGTTGTTGTACAAGGCGCCGGCATCTGAAAAAGGCTGCTTTGGTGGCGTCAGTCCGAAGGTCCATGTAGGCTTTGTGTAGTCCATTCTTCTCCGCGAGTAAGTTGCTGATGTCGGCGTCATTGTCGTCAAACGAGTCCTGGTGTCGACGGCGTGCGCGTCCAAGGACATCGAGGGCGGTGGACTGGATGACATTTCGCAGTTGACACCATCGTGTCTCCACGGTAGCGTTATCATCTGGAGCATGCAGGTCCTCCAGTTTCTCGGTTATTTGGTTGCTGAAATCAAAACAGTGAGCAGGCAGATAACACAAAAGAGTATTTAACTTACATGGCGGCCTCTTACCTTGGGGCCTTCGTCGGGGTTGTAGTCGGAGCTTCATCTGGGAGATGACGAGGCGGTGATCTGTCCAACCATCGCATCGCGGATGGCCTTGGTTACCAGCACGTCCTGTCGATCTCGCCTCCGGACGAGAACATAGTCCAGCAGATGCCAGCGCCGCGACCGAGGGTGCATCCACGTGGCCTTCTCCCGCGTCGGAAGGCGGAAGAAGGTGTTGGTCAGCAGGAGACGGTGTTCCGCACACGTGCGCAGAATAAGGAGGCCGTTATCGTTACAGCTACCGAGACCGTGGGGACCCAGCACTCCCTGCCAGGCAGCGTGGTCCGTCCCGACGCGGGCATTGAAGTCACCAAGGACAATTAACTTGTCCTCTTTCGGCACAGTCGCCAGCAAGGCGTGCAGGTCCTCGTAGAATTAGTCCTTCGCCGCATCAGAGCTCGTCATTGGGGGAGCGTAGGTGCTGATGATGGTGGCGAACTGCTCTCCCCGAAGAGGCAGGCGGAGGCTCATCAGGCGATCATTGATACCCTGCGGCAGACAGAGCAGACGTCCAACAATGTCGTTACGGATGGCAAAGGCAACACCAGCGTCGCGTCGCTCTGTCTTTGGCCGGCCGCTCCAGAAGAAAGTGTAGCCGGCCCCCACCTCCTCCAGCTGATCCTGTTCAGAGAATCGGGTCTCGTTGAGAGCAGCAATGTCCACCTTGTAGCGCGCCAGTTCCCGAGCGACTAGCACCGTCCTCCATTCCGGCCGGTTGCTCCTTGGATTTTCTATATGGGAACGAACATTCCAGGCTGCTAGTGTAAGTGGACTCACCGAGCAACCTGGAGAGTATGGCGAGGGGATGGGGACGGGGGGTATTGTTGTTTCAGTTTTACGACCGCGTAGTTTTGCGATCTGCGAGCCGCGGCCGGCTGCAGAAGACGTGAGACCCAGCATTTTTTTAGGGCAAATTTTTCTAGCCCCTTCCTCCGCGAGGAGGCAAGCAGTGCTATCCCTAAATAGGGCTGCTCGGACATTCCAGACGGCTGCCGAACACCACTATGGGTCACGGATTTTGTTTTTAGTGGGAGAACGACCCGAGTTATTCTGGGCCGCCTACGGGGTTGCTGTCGCCCCCACCGTAGGACTTTTTGAGAGGGGGGAGGTGGGAAGTTCGGGAGTCAGACATACCGGGTGTGGAGGCACACACAACACCGGAGACCCTCACGTGGATTAGCCCGACGGTCGTGACGGTTGCCCGGGGTGTGGCCGCTGGGAAGAACCCAACTTCGAGGAGCCACAGGTGAGAGTTGGGTACAAGTTAGAGGCGGCCACAGGAGCATTCACCACCTGTACGAGACAAATGGAGCGACCAAATGCTATCTGTGTGGTGCTGCACCTAACTAGTACCCCTACACCCCGAGTGACGGCCAATCACAGCATCGCTTAAGGCGTTAGCAGATTTGCACGCTGCTTACTTCTCTCATAGCGAACCCGGGAACCACTTCCAAAAATGTGTAAAATATATGCCATTAGTGAATCCAGGTAGCAAGCTGAAAGAACGTAAGAAAATCTTAGTGAAAGATCGTTAACTCATCTGGCTTTTTCACACTACTGCTTGAACCAACCATTGAAGATGGAAAATATGCAAATCTGTTTTGATAGCTTCACCCGTTTTTTCTTATGAATTTGTTTTTGTGTGATCTGGGATATGAACGCGAGTTCGTTGGTCATTGAGCATTGAGAAGTTAAACGGTCTGCAAATGAGCCTCAAGTTTGTTGTCGCAGTTGTTGTGGCCATCGGACGTGCTCATATCGGTATGCCTTGTAGGTCAATCTAAAGCCCTCACAGACATTCGAATAACGATCAGTAACCAAGCGCGAAAGAGTACGGACCATGACAAGGAAGACTGAGATGTACATCTCTGGCTTATCAGCCATCGTCAGCCGACCACACTCAACTCTGGATTTGCATAATTCGGACTTCGATCTAGTTTTTGGATTACAGTCAACATTAATAATGTCCACCTTGCCAGTGCATACTGCTTCCGCATAACGGGATATCGTCATTTGCAGGAGCATGATACGGTTCAGTATAACAAAAAACTCAAAATTCACCTTAAATCACATATTCTCAACTTGCACTCGCATACCGAAAGGATTCCGCCGGTCATATGTGTATGCATATCAGCAACCGATAAAACATCAACCTTACTAATGGAGAAAGCTTCAGTACTACTTGTGACACTATAATGCGCCATGGGCCATAGAATATGGCCGTGAGCATGTCTCATTTATGTAAAATCCACGTTCTGGTAAAGATTGTTTCATATGGAGTAGGTAATCTACACGTGTGTGTGAGACGCGCAGACGGGAGCTTTGATGTCAAATCGGACAAACAAAGAGCTCAGTAAGGCTTCTGACACCTGGATCTGGAAGAGCGATTGACATCGATCGACTGTGAAACGGCTGCGCAGGTCCAGATTAGTGGCCTGCCTGATCTGCGGACTTCGGTCTAGAAACAGTTCTGTCTTGAAGGCCTTTCTTTGAGCATTCAGTAAATTTTGGCTTCAAAGCTAACGAAAAAGAATCGTTCCAAGTAGTCAGTTCAATACCACCAAGTCATGAAACACACTGGGGGGGCAGCGCATATTTGTAACAGCAGAACAGCATGCCAGCTCGGACATTGCTGCAGCCTGAAGCAGTGCGTACGTCTCTAATAAATCGTTTTACTTTTCTACTTAATTAATGACAGTAGTTTGGAATAATTTTCTTGTTTGGTGGAGCCTGAAGGCCAGCATACGGATCGGTTACGGGGTTGTACGCTGGAGTTGGGGTTAGAGTTTTGGTTAAAGGTTGAGGTTAGAGCTAGCCCTGAGTTTGGGGGTAGGCTAGCGGTTAGGCTTACCAAGTTTAACCAATAACCTTAACCCATCTCTGGGCCAAGTGATTAAAATAGATCCGGAACGGTTGATTTGTTACATATCCACCGTCGCTCACTATGATGTTATCTGCAGCGTCATAAACTCATCCTTATTGCTTGTTACCACAATAAAATAAATAGCAATAATTACCATGATTTTTTAAAGTTTTTGACTGTTCCAGTAATGCTATTCTTGGTGCTTTCGCATGCGCACTCATTTATTAGTTCTCAGGTTTGTGCATGAAGTTCTGCTATCATGTTTCGTCAGGGATTGCTGTCTTAGAGAAATAAATTTCGATCCCAAAGGTCTTTGGTATGAAGTATTTGTGAGTTGTTTTTTCGATCTTTTGTGGCGCCATAATGTACACAACGCCGAGTTCTATTAGATACCCAATGTAGTGAATAAAGGCAATGTGCTATTTTTCGAATTTTGATCCATTTTAGATCCTGATAATAATTATAACGTGTGCTGCGTGCTTCATTGGACTGTAAATCTACAGCTGGTACCTCTGCTTTGGGATGCCTTGTGGCAATTGAGGCATTCCTTACAATTCAACCAAATCATTTGCTACCACGTAAATGACCTCGATGGCTTTTCACTTTCCTCAATAGTAAAATTTGCCTATCTTCATTTCATTTACCTAAAAAGTTTCGCAAAAAAAGGGATCTTCAGATCTTTAAGTGTGGGTCTATTTGAAAGGAATAGTCTTTTTTGCGGGCATACCCAGGCAAACATGGCAGAGATCAAATACGGTAAACGTATATTTTCGATCAATCATCCACAGTTCTGCACAATAATAAAAGTCCGTTAGAGTAAAACGACGACGAAGCGATTAACAGTAGTCATGAGAAGAGGGTTGAGGGAGTTCAAGCATGTCGGCTTTAACTTAACGTTATAAGATACAAGGACGCGCATTTGCGGCTCAGTTTGGCCATGGGAGCTTTATGGCTTGGACAAATGCCTTATGCAAGCACAAGATGGTATTTGCTAACTGTCAACCAGGCATTTTAGGTCATCTGTATAGTACTAGTAAGGTACTCCAAGTTCCTGTACCAGTGAACACTTGCAATGGCAGAGGCGCGGTTAGCCATCTCTGCCATGTGTTTGTCGAGTATCTATTTTACCGTCTTTGTGGTCAAACGCGAGTGCAGTCACGTGGCCAGCAGGTATGAGGTCAATGATCGACTTCATGTAATGTTAACCAACATCTTTAAAAGTGTTTTGGATTAGGCATGAGTACCTAAGTAGAATTTAAATATTTATTACTTAGGAACCCAATCCCAATATATTTCAAATAAAAGGATTCCTATCGTAGCAAAGATTTTTTAAATAGATTTTAAATGCCCTAAAATATGCAAATATTTTTTTGGAAAAACCATAGGCAACAAATATTCTTTCTTGCAACCAAAATATTCCCTTTTTTCAAGGGAAATATTAAAAAAGACTGTATTCCCCATTTAATAAATACAAGCAGGAATAAGGTCTATTACGTTTTTTTACTCTTTATTTGAATTTGTAATGGCATCGATCCTTCTTAATCTTAAACACATTATACAATTTCGGTTTAAATTGCACGAGCCCGGTCACTGATTGTAGTAGGCTGAGCAGCCTAACAGGTTAGCATTCAGGGCAGCTTTTAGCTCATCAGTAGTTAACCCAAATATATTATTTTTAGAGCAATACCATAATAAAAACATACCAAGCCTGGTTGTGAACTTTATTATAGTATTATCTCACCATATGGAACACTAAGGCGTAGTAAAGTTAAGTTCCTAAAAATGCAGAGCCTGCGGTTTCTGTACGGTTCTGCTTGAGTTGCAGTAGCGGATGAAATGTCCAAAAGGGGCGATGAGTTTACATTGCACACAAACATGGCAGCAGAGCAGTGTGACATATGTTAGACGGAGGCTTATGCTGCGCCGGCATGTGGCAGAATCTCATTTCCGTTCGAGTTGTCCGGGACTGACGACAAGCGTAAGCGTAGGAAGAACTGGCATCAACATACGTCAGATGTCGTGTTTGCCTGCTTGAAAGTATCAAATATGATGCGTATTTGAGTATAGCAGCCCACTAAAAGTTGTGTCAAGACTACTGTGGAGGGTCGTGACAGCGGTGAACACGCCGAAGAGAAACAAGAAGTGATACGTAAAGCATGTGCTTTCTTCATTAAAAGATAAAATACGACTGTCTCTGGGTTCGAGACAGAATCTGAAACGTCAGGCTAATAAAGCTCATCGTTTAGTAATCGTGTCTTCTTCTTCGCTACGGTGAACTGTCTCAAAAGCGCCAATTACAGGGATAAGTGCGCAAAGTACATATTATTTTCGCTGACAGTTCTCTTGGTCGTGCAATACCTACGTAGTAGATCCTGAGGATGAAAACTGAAAGTTTAACTTCCGGAGGTTGAATTCTAATAAATATGACAGCAAAAAATTGCAAGTGGAACTGCCTTGGCCTCGGGAAACTTGACAATATGGCTGAGTTCCTTCGAGTAGGCTGCAACCTCAGGGCTGGCGTCTCTCCTCCTCACCACAGCTGCTCCGGACGCGGATGGCTGAACACACAGCTTCCATGTGGAGGAAAGTAGTTAGCTCTCAGGTTGCGGCTTACTTGACGGGAACCGGCCATGTTTTCAAGTTTCACGAGGCCAAAATTCTCACAAGAGGTGATAAACGTGTGAGCCGGTCGAGTCATGGTGCTCAGAATCGCAGTCATTCAACAAGCGCAATGACCTCCTGTTCCTATGTTCTGTGCTAAGGCATTACCTGAGCAGGGGAATAAATCCCGTGTGCAGGGCTCCGGCGACCAAATAATGTGCCAAACTGCCGGGTAATTATCACGCCAACATTCAACGCTCAATGTTTAGAACGTTGAACTTCGGATAAAGGGAGTCGTGGGTTCGAGCCTCGGATGGGACATCTCCTGGGGTTGATTATGACTGGCTGATGACGAATAATGAGCCAAAAATGACCGTTTCCGTCTCGTCTCTTCGGTATTATGCATATGCCTTTACTACTAATAGTCGTTGTCTGATACAGCAGTGGCCAGTTTCTTTGAATTACCCAACAATCAGGTTTCCGTTTTTCACCATACCAATAATTTTCAGTTTATTTATTGAAGGTACTAGTCAAAAGCCTTGAAAGCCCTGTCGTTTACATGCCGGTACGTTATATAATCTGTACACAGATTCTTAAAATTGTCACTAGAATAATAGTACTCAAAAAGTTAAGTAGCATTGTTTTTAACGCAAAATGTCCAGAATTCCACATGAGATAGCCCGTGTGGGTTATCGTGAAGGCATAAACATTCTGGCGGCAAGCATGTGGTTCTATCAGGTTTGAAAAATATAATAAGATCAAAGAGACCGCGCAGTGTTTCTCAAATCCAAGAAATAATCATAGAATAAGTGGAAAAACTTGCCTTGATCGCTGCGTGTCTGGGTTACGCTGTTGCCATAGCCTTAACAATGCCTTCACATATTAGAGGACCGGGGCGGTCCATCGGTGCCAAAATTCAGAACGGGTTCCATTCGTGCTCACAGTACACGTTCACAGATTTGTGGGAAAATCTATGTTTCCCTATATTTCCAGCAGTTTCCGATCCTAACAGCTATCGCAGACTTAGTTTGCATGGATCGACAACGGAAAATTGTAAAGTATTCACTGCTATTTCAAGGAAAATCTGAAACTCAGCGCCACCCAACACCATAATTATTTATAAAGAAATTTGACGGAAGAAACGTCGTCTTAATATACACAAATAGGGTACATTTACGATTGCATCGTACACTTCTGCTTAAATTGATTAATCTGTACAATGAAACGAAAGACGGTTTTTCTTAGTCGATCGCATCTAAAGCAATAGAAAAGCAAAAACATACAGCTGATTCTCGTGAAACCCTGTTGGAATCTAAACTCCAACTGTGGGCTACTTCTAAGTTACAATCTGGGCAATTACTACGGCCATGAAGACTAGTGTATGTAACCATTTGTGGATGGGAGTAATCAGAGGATTTTGTTGCATTACGAATTTCAATTTCTAATAAAGATTGAAAACTGAAGTTTAGGCTGGGGATCGAAGTGGAATCGAATCGGAATCGAAGTGGAGAATGCAGCACTGTTTTCGCCTTTGTGAGTAGTCATTCTCAGGCCTAAATATACGCTGTCGGCTCATTTCTACTGTATCCAAAAATACGCGTAACATGCAAGTAGGTCAATCCGAGGTTTTAGTGAGCTGCAGTCCGACAGTGGCACCTCATCCCAGTCGACCATCTCGAATGCGCCAAAGGAAAAGATACTAGTCCATGTAGGCGTTGATCGAGCTCTCGTCCTTCAGAGCTCGTGAAATACAGAGGTTTGAGCCATGCCAATGGTTGATGATTTCTTCAGTTTTCTTGAAGATTCTGGCACGGTCTTTCAGAGGTATTTTATGAGCTAAAAGTGCCATCGAAGTTAACCTTTTCGGCTTACTTTCTGTTCAGATTCGTCTGGTTTTCGTAAGGAACACGTGCAGTTTTCGTTTATCCCGTTCAATAATTAGAACTTCCGAGCCGAGCTGGGTGACTTATGTCGTGTGAGTATAAGAGACGGACCGCAACGGAATTGAAAACGTCTTCAAGGCGATCCACAGCCCCTGGTGTCGAGGAAACCGTATAGCTGCTTAGTTGTGTTGGCAAAACACTTTTGACGGAGAAATCACAAATTCTGAAACGCTGGGCCGAGCACTTCCGAAGTGCCCTCAACCGCTCATTGATCAGTACCAACGCTGTCATCGACCGGCTCGCCCAATTGGAAACGAACACTGACCTGGATCTCCCACCTTCCCTTCCAGAAAGCATCCAGGCAGAAAGCGCCGGAATCCGATGCAATCCCGGTGAAAGTCTAAAAGCCTGGTGGCTCCAAAGATGATGGTGGAACTTACAACGATATCCAAGGAGATGTGGCGCAAGGGACAAGTTACTCAGGTTTGGAGATAAGCGACCATCATCCACCTTCGCAAGTGAATAGGAAACCGGCAAATCTTTGATAGCCACAGAGGTATCTCGATGTTCAACACTGCCCGGAAGATCTTTGCTCGCATTCTTTTCAATTGGCCACCTAGAGCAGAGCCTGCTCCTGGAAAGCCAAGTTGGCTTCCAACGACACCGCGGAACAACCGACTGGATTTTCGCCGCCCGCAAGCTACAAGAGAAGTACCAGGAGATGCGAACCCACTTCTAAAGTAACTTTTTAGTTCTAATATTAAAATATGGACACGGTGATTCTCGATGATCTGTGGAGAATCATGCACAAAATTCGGCTGTTTTGAGCGATTCACGCCCACGGTGTGTCAGCTCCACGATGGGATGATGGCGTGCGTCACTGAAAACGAAGCAGTATTCGACGCATTTGCAGGGATCAACGGAATGAGCCAGGGTTGCCATGCTGATAATCGTCTAGCATGATGATCGCCCTGGGATCCGCATGGCCTACAGAAATGATGGGCAGCTTATGAACAGCCAGTGTATACAGGCGCAAGCGCGTGTGTCTACGGCTACAATCCACGACGGGATTTCATGGTCGACTGCACCCTCACTCGGTGGGGAATAAAATGCTTCTCGGATCAATGGCACTCAACCCACACCTGTGGAGACCTTCGATTATCTGACAAGCACGCTGTCACTTAATAAGAAAATCGACGGCAAAGTTGCTCAAGGGCATTCGAAAGGCAGTAAGGCCTTCGAGCAGCTGCAAGTCCCTGCCTGAACACCAAATTAAAGGCCTATAATGCCATCATCTTGGCAACGTTCCTGTATGGAGAGAGACCTAAAGCATCTACAAAAACGAAGGCTGGAAGCTTTATCCCTTCCATCTCAGATGCCTCCGCAGAATGTTGAAACTGAGATAGTAGGACAGGAGTCCGGACAAGAAAGTCCTGGAAAGAACCCGAATGATCAGCTGAGGCAACTGCAGTTATGACTGAGTGGCCACCTGGTGAGAATGGACGATGAGAACTAACCCAAAAGACTTTTCTACAGGAGAGGTCATCAGGAGTGGTCGCTGACAAGGAGGACAACAAAGACGCTGCAAGGACACATTGAGGGACTCTAGAAATCAACTGAAAATCAACCCGACGACATGGGAAGACCTCGCCCGGGATCGGCTGACCTGAAGAAGAGCAGTGGTGACTGGTGCAGCAATCTACTAAGCCAACCAGATCGTCACTGCCACACCCAAACTGGGTGGATCAGAAGACGCAAGCGCCTTGCTGCCAACGCACTTTTCGCGCCCGAATAGGCCTCGTCGGACATCTTCAGCCGTAATACAACAACATTCCGTCAATAGGGACTTCTAAATTGCTTCAAATCCCACGATGGTGTCCATCTCGACCACCAGTGATTGAACTCCCAATGCCCCGCAGTCCTCAACCACCAACACCATACTTCCTCCCACAACAACCGCATCGATCAAAGCGGCGACCACTACCGACATCATTTCTATCACCCTCACTACCGTTGAGACGAAGTCCAACGACTCGCCATTTGCTATCTATACCACCGCGAACTCTTCCACCAGCAATATGGATCCGATTCTAACCTGTCCACGTTGCGATTGCACCTTCACATCACGCATCAGCCTAGTCGGTAACTTGCGAATCCATCGTACAGAGAATGATGAACCAGTACCTGGAGTACAAACCCAGGGCAGAGACCGCTGGCTCCACTGCCCTAACTGCCCTAGCGAATTAAATTACCGCATGGGCCTGCTCGGTCACATCCACGAAAGCAGAATCCACCATGCTGACGAACCACCCATCAGCACTCCCATCCTCAGCCCTCCTATGCAGGGCAACTCAGCACTTGCCGACTTATTCTGCCCTCAGTGCTACCGTAAATGCACATTACGCATCGGACTGGTCGGTCACTGGTGAATCCATCGCACAGAGACTGGTGAAGCAGTACCAGGAGCAGCAGCTGCGCCCGCCTCAACTATCCCCACGGTCCATACATACTTACACATCACGTTGGTCTATAAAGCCACGTACGTCTCCAGAAAAACCTGCAGTAGAAAACCGCTGACTATACCACATAACTGCATCTCTCCTCCTAGGACTTTGCTTCAAACATGGTCACGCAAAACAACAAACAACATGTGTTTTCAACGAGCGCTTCCGATGATCGGCGCCTTTTCCATCTGGCTCCCCTGCTGCATGTGTCCTCTGAACCAGAGACTAGCACGTTGTGCCCATTGCCCTGGCTAGGAAGGTTGCCAACCGACAATTATACTGAGACATCGCAGTCAGTCCAAGGTGTGTTGCGTGGAGTGACCAACTGGTGGTCCGAGAGTCAGGCTACAATGGCTCCATCTCAACGTGACCTCTGACAATCTAAAACATGTGAGATGTGAACAACTCAACTCCCTTTTGTTGGAATCCCGCTGTTTGGGTGGTAGAGTTAGACGAGATCATTAGGTACAGCAACAGCTGCGCTCATTCATTGCACCAGTTCAATGACCGGCTCGGACGGTAGTTGATGCCTGGGAATGGGAATAGAGAGTGAAGTCGATGCCTTAGGGCATTTTTCTCCCTATACACAAGCTTACGCGCTTGAATCTATCATGTTGCGCTAAAATCCATGGCTTCGAAGGTTGCCAACCAACGGGATAGCTCGGACCGCGTGGTCAGCCTATTGTGTGTTTGTGGGGAGAAGCTGACTGTCGGACTGAGAGTCAGACTACAGTAGCTCATTCTTAATGTGGCCATTATGGCAGTAAAATTCCTTGTGATACAAGCCAGGTATGTTGTGTGGAGAAGCTGACTGTCGGACTGAGAGTCAGACAACAGTAGCTCCTTCTTAATGTGGCCATTATGGCAGTAAAATTCCTTGTGATACAAGCCAGGTATGGTGGTATGCCAAGGGACGGCTACGTCCACGCCAGCGACTTGCACCATCTATCGTCTGCGGCCATCTTGACTTGGTCGTGGAATCAGCCCAGGTAGGGGAAAAAAACGAGTGCGGTAGATGCAGTGCATGTATACTATCACTGTAATCTAATTCAGACAGGTCAACCTTGAATATTGCCCGTAAAGAAAAGGCGGACTAAGCCATTTATGGCTTATAAGCCGTTTTCAGCCAGTTATTCCCAACCCTAGGTGGTGCCCCAACTGAGGAGCAAACCTGTGACCCGGTGATCAGAAGTCCAACGCTCTTACCCTTGAACTACGGGCTCATTGTCTTGAAGGTTTATCTCGGGAATATTGTCTTGCATTCCTCGATGAACGTTCGCCGATCGCTAACGGAACTCACTCGGTCCGCTCTGCCCTGGGACTCACTCTTGAGCCCCACGAGCAGCCGCACAGCGGCTAGTAGTAGTATAGGCGGATTAAATATTACCGGCAAATACAAGAGAGACTGGAATGGCTATTTCGTGCTTTTTAGCCGTCGTCAGCCAGTCACAGCCAGCCCCAGGTGGTGTAGCAGCGCCTGCTGTAAAGAAAGCGGTTAACCTCGTCGGACACGACGGTCAAACTGTCGTGCGTATACCATCTGCAAATGTTTTATTGAGTTTTTAGCCCAGTGTATTTACCAGCCTACGACAGTAGTAAAGGGAAGACTAAACCAGCAATCTTTCCTCAATTGTTTCCCTTTGCCGCAACGCCTGGGAAAAATACCCAGTTGTAGGGAAACGATCGAAGTTTAATGGGTGGAAGTCTGCGCGAAACTAACTAGCCATCTACTTGGTCTTGGGGCATGGTAATTGGATCGACTACAGCACATTGTTATATCTGCGGAGGGTCAGTTTACACAATCAGCTTACTGTCGCCCACATCAGTGAACATCCTCTGGTCTGTTTGCAGCATCTGTTCAGCCGCATCTTAACAGTTTGGCACCCACCAGGCGCGCGCAGATAGAGTTGCTTATTCGAAAACTTCTTAATATATAGTAACTATTTCCCCACTGAGGAAGCCATTTCGTGGACCTTGTGAAGACGTCAAGCTAACAATGATTTTGCCTACCAACATGTATCGATTGGACAGACAACAGTTTGAATATGGTGGTTCATCTCGAAAAACGCATTCGCCTCATAGCTTCCATCGATTTCGTTTGGCGTATTTAAGTAACCTGCTCGGAGCCACCGAAGTCAACTTAAACCTTCAATTTCCACAAGAGCATTCTAATATACCCGGCTAATTTATTAAGGCGAGGTGTAAAATATTTCAAGCAGGCGCCAATCATTTGCCCAAAGTACTAAAAGGCCCTTTTTGGTGGATAATGTATTTTCTACTGATCCATTTTCTTAATGAAAGCACTCCTTTTATTGGCAGATTCAAAAGCATCTTGATCATGATTTATTTTAGCTGCCGAGTAGTATGGAGTTGGGTCTGTCCTTTCACCACTCCAAATTCACGATGCTGCTACGTCGAATTTGATTGGTCAGGGGCTTATCAAGCACCGGTTCTGGTATATATTAAAGCATCGCTAAGGTTTATTGAGTAGCCCAGAAAGCCAGCTTCGTGAGGCAGTTTAAAAGTTAAAAACCCTGTGGATATTGTTTTGAGATTTTCATGAAATGAAGTCCCTTCTTGTTAACCTCTCTCCTCCTTCCCATGTTGACCGTCTTTGGTAAGTTTTCCTTAGCCACACATAAACACGCCAGTTTGTGCAAGAGCCTTTTTTTGCAGTTTAAACTCTTACAAGACCAACAGTCATGTGAGTGTTTTATTTTTGCAGTGGTAACTACCAATCACCGTAAGTCCACTTTCGCCTATGTAACTTCTTTTCCCTCTGTTATATGAGGTTTCATGCCCTCCAAAGTTCATGAGGTTGATGAACCTTTAAATGTAGAAGATTTATCAACTTTTCGCATACCATTAAATATATCTTTAGCTTTAAAGTAGATTTGTTGGCTACATAAATATTTAAAAAATTCTTATATGCATTTTAGCCCAAAAAGTTCATTTAAATAGAGTTGTTATGTGAAGTATCAAGCAGTCTAATCCAACAAAAAAATTTCAGTCGGTCAGCATGCCGGCATATTAACGAGATCCCTTCCGACTGCCTGCAATATAGTACACGGGAAAACATGCAAGAAACGTTCTGTTTTGTATCCAATATGCGACATGTTGTCTTTTCAAAATTTACCGTTTGAAATAATAATATTTTAGTTTTTAAAAATTCCTAACTAGATGACTTTTACGACCGTTAAGTGTTAACGTATAAAAATAAGCATCTGTAAATTCATAATTGCTGCTCCTAAAGTACACAGCATGGCCTACCTGAATTTCAAAGTTTTATGAGCACTGTTGAACGCCTTCATGTTTTTCCCTAGACGGAATATATACAGCATGTAATTTGAAAGCCATGAAGAGAAGTGTAATGGCAGGTCAAGTTCAAAATTATTCAGAGATTGAATAGGGTTTTTAAAACCCCTTTGTTCCAGTTAGAAATTTAAGAAGTAATTTGCCACTGAATAAACACAAGAAAAATATTTTTGTCTGTATTTTAGTGAAAATATATTTGATTTTATAAGGGCATCAAAAATCCAGCGAAAAAATGCAGGTGACTACTTAAGCATTAATTATTTGCACAGTTTAGCTTTCATAGACGGTTGGAACACAAAACTTTGTTTTTAACCTGGGAGGCCTTGCGTTAATTAAATTTTCTGGAAGTATTCTGCATGAATATCACTATTACAACACAACTTAAATATGCTAGTAGTGGGCTCAACGGTCGGTTACAGGACTCATTCGTTCCGTTGTGCCTTGGGAATAATGAGCCAGAAATGGTCATTCCAGTCTCCCTGGTCTTTGTTCGTAATGTCATTGTGACTAACGTAACCTTTTTATTTAGAAAAAAGGTTGCAGAATTTAATTGAGCATTACATGAGATAGAAAATTTATGTTCCTAGTGTCTACCTCACTATATATATATATATACTTCTACTAATACTACTACTACTACTACTCATTTTTTATATTTTCAGGTTACAAAGTAACAAGATATTACTTTGAGGATTACCCTAACAAATTAATCCTCAACCGAACCGTTTTTACCTCATATCTAGTACAGGTTAGGCTGATTTTCTCTGTAAAAAGTACTTAAAATTTCAAATGCTTGTCATTGATGCATTGTACTAATGTAATTGTCTGTTCACGGCAGGACAAGATGCCCAACTGCCGACCACAAAGTCGAATTTGCTATATCGCACAATGTAAGCACAAAAATTCTTACCATTTTGTAAGAAAATAAATCATGTTTAACTTGTGTAAATTGTCTCAGCATTTTTCTCGTTGCAAAGGTGTGCCACCAAATACGGACCCTTTATATAAAAGGTTACAGATTTGAAGGTAATGCCTAAAACCTTTATGTATTATTTATGTCCCATATTTCCGATCACATAAAGTTTAAACTTTGAAGCAGATTTCAACGTTGAACACTTTTCATAAAATGCGTCTTATTATATGACTTGCGAAAATTTTTAATTCATTTGAGCAATTGATACTTAACGTGTAAGCTATATCCGCCGTTGTGTACACCAGAATTCTTTCTGTATTCCGGCTTGAGAGGATAAAAAAGTTAATAACATAGTTAATTATTGGAAAAATTAAACATTTATTGTAACACTAAGTTATCATATATAGTTATGAGTTTGCGTTTTTAATAGTTTTACGCACGTATGTATATTGCGTATAGTGCTTTTTGGACTCAGATATAAAGATACAAATAGCTCATCGTATACGCAGACTCGTATCAAATATTGGATATTATAACCTTTTAAAATTATACGTTATTGAGAAAAATATATTTGGCCTTTCGTTTGGTGAAGGTAAAGTTGTATGCAGTAAGAATACCAAACACTATTGTAAGGCTTTATGCTCCATTTAATGAGATCAGGGAGCCGACCATATCGCTCTCTCCCTTTCTCGTTTCATATAAAAAACTATTCAATGTTATTTTTTCCTCTCATAATATCAATTTTGACTAAATTAAATATAAATTATTCAAAAATAAAGACCCTCCATTCCGGCAGTTGGTATAGAGGTCATACTGCATCTGAGTAATCTAGGCATGCTTCACTCCGAGGTTCGCATTTCAAAGGCTACAGATACATATGATTAAACGCTATGCGCTCGCTTTTTTACCGCCTCTCTTACCATCCCTCCCTCTCCCCCACCTCTTCAAGTGGACTTCTACGGGATGCTGAAGCTGAAAAATCAATCGTTTTTCTTCGACAATAAATCAGCCGATGGGTATTACGTCCAGTTTTACCAGAGACAATTACCTGAGCCAGACCATGAGGACTACGAAACAGACGAGGAGGGGGAAGCATGCAGAGCAGGGAAACTGCTGGTCAGTTTCTTGTGGCTATCGTCTCTGCTTTACTGTCTCCTCCATTGAAATGCCTAAAGGGCTGAGAATAGAAAAGAGACCAGCCTTCCTTTCTGGATACATTACTCTCTTTGCATGTGCGCTTCAAAAGTGCTCAAATAAAAATGTCTTCAATTTTGCCCGACTGATATAATGACCCTACATTGGATTTTTATACACCAAGAGGCTGTTCACCTGCTCTGGAAGGTAGTAAAAATAAAATTAGAGTGGTAAACTATTCGTAGGACAGTAGGGTTTTGTTGGATGGTGGCTCACCAATCGGAAACGAGACGCAGTCAACATAGCTGATACCCACTGCGAAATAACTTGAACCATTTTTATATCTTATCTATGATCTGAGGAAAGGAAGGATTTTGCTAGAGTGAAAAAAAGTGGGTATTTGGTAGACTCTTAACGCTAAGTGGAAATGCAACAGCCGAACAGGCTAAGGGGAATTCGAAACCTGCCTTAAAACATCAACTAACGCCTTCTTAATGATGAAATTAAATGAAGGAATAACTTGCTAAGAAATAAGAAAATAATACTTAAGAAAAAAATTATTTATGTTAAGGAAGCTTAAGTTTAAAATGACAGCGAAATGGAATAGAAAAAATGGAGACTCCATAAGCAGCCGTGTAAACCGAGTCCAGCGTGGGCTTTGACATATTTGAACCATGCGCAAAACCCAAAACGACTTTAATAAATCGGAATAGGGCAGGCTACGGAAACCAATATCTCTTTATCGCAAGTGATGGCACATCCCGTATTTAGATTGTCCTAACAAAGGGAATGCTTTACGGGTCTGGAGGCATTAAAATCAAGTAAAATGGTTACTATTTTGTAGGATAGGAGAAAGAGGATAATAAGAAACTTTTGTTGTCTGGAGGCTCACCAATCGGTAACGGGACTCAATCTTGAGCCCTGCCACAGCGGCTAGTAGCAGTCATAAAGGCAGCTGACCTTTGTCGACAAGGACAAGAAAAAACTGGAGTGGCCTTTTCTGGCTCATCAGTTGTCATCAGCCAGCCATATCCAATCCCGGGTGCTGCATCAAACGTGCCTCGATTGTGTCACATGATAATCGGATGTCCAAGGTTTTAATGCGCTGTGCCACGGGCTCGGTGTCTTACCGATTGTGATCGGGAATATTGCCATTGGTTGATGAACACTCACTGATTTCTTACTTGGATAGTGACTAATGGGCCAGAAATGGCCATTCCAGTTTCCCTTGGCTTTGTCAACAAAGTTTATTTGAATAATTCCTTTGACCTCTTTGTGAAAACTCGGCAGCCTCGGTGGGCTTCGAACCCACGCCAGCAAGGGGTAGGCTTTAGTACAGCCCATGATCTAGCCAACTGAGCTACGAGGCCTCACTGGGAGCCGTGAGTTTAATCACACTTGGGTAGATTTACCCGCCTATAATACTAGACGTTGTGCGGCTGCTGGTGGGGCCCGAGAGTGAATCCCAAGGCAGAACGGGACTGGTGTGTCCCGTAGGCGATCGGTGAGCGGTCATCAACGAATGTCAATAGTCCCGACCTTAAGGGGCAAGATAATGAGCTTGTGGTGCAGTGGGCTAGGGCTTTCGACTCAATGACCAAAGATGATCGGTTAAAACACAAGGTGGTCTGCATTTGGGATTAGGCATGATTGGCTGATGATGGCCAATGAGCCAGAATTGACCTTTCTAAAAATTTTTGTCTTTGTCGGCAAAGTTCTTCTGCATATCTTAGTGACTCAGGCGTCGCTTATCCGGTAAAATTATAGCCCTCCCCGTAAGATCTGCCTGCGCTGGTGGATGAAACCTCAAGTTTTGCGGATGAAAACGTTAAAAGACGTTAAGACGGGGTTGGCCGCGATACATCAAGGCATGGATGAGCTAATTGGCTACAACAGCTCCTCCGCGACCCAGCCAGCAGTCCATGAGCCCATCGTTTATCATGAAGTGACCCTGCAGAACGTCGGTACCTTCAGCAGCACCTTATACGATAAGAGCAGGTGGTAAGTGACCTGATGCAAAAGAACAACTTCTTCTTTAGAAGGGAGGCACGACGTTAGAGATGTCCTGGAAGTCTCATATGGATTTAGGTCTCCACACATAAGGGATACGGAGCCATTCTTATTGCGGGAGAAACCTGATCGGATTTGAAGAACGAAAGTAATGTTAAGAAGAAGATAAACAGGCCGTAAGAGTTGTCAGGCTTGAGATTAGAAATCGCAATCTGGCCACTGAGAGTGTAGGGTCAAACGCGAAGTTTTTGCAAGAACGAAACAAAAAATATGTAGTTTTTGGCGCACCTTGACCCTACCTATCATTCCGTCAATTTCATGTCATAGTTGAAAAGCCGTTGGATGCGAAATTCCCGTCGGTAGATAAGTTTTAGCTTACAGAACGAGGAGGCATCAATGGTAGTAGAGGTGCAATACGTTTACGTACAGACTATCAGCCCTTAATTACGGTGGCAGCCTGAAGAGCACCCTGCGACAGCGAAACGCTGATGGGTCTCAAATTGGAACCCGCTTACTCTGGATGAAACTTTTCACAGCTAACTTGCACCACTTATAGTTCGCATTTAGCACTTAATTTTGCAAGAAGTCAGTGCTTGTGAGCTTTCTTGTGTGGTTGGCCTACTAAACGATGCTTTGTTGTCTGCAAGCATATCTGTCGATACGTGCTCACAAAAATGCCACGCAGGGGGGAGGTTTCGGTGGCGCACTAGGTTTAGGCGCATGCCATGCTAGCTACTTGCGGCCGATCTTGCTTCTGGTCTTCTTCACCCTATTAAGGCAGTAAGCCCTGTGGCGCGAGAGAGGAGAAAATGTGGTAAATGCTACGCTCATCTATCATCGACATAAACAAATTCACACGTAATTCACCACCCCTGTGCCAATTCTACCCTAGGGCACATGACTTACTGTCATCTTCAAAATTTCAGATAGACGTGCCTGAGCCATTGAATAATTTTACGAACTCATGCGTACCGTTATGCAGCCCAGCAGAAGTTTAAAAAGCGCACTGGGCAACTTCCAGACCACCAATATCCAAATTCTACTTCTCTTTCGCCTTTCACGTTTACAATTCATACGGACTCTCACTTACAGATAAGGTTCGCTTTGATGCTTGACTGCCCTTTTCTACTGTGGTTCGATGCGATCAAAATTTAAAAATACATCTTGGTGGTATGAGAGTCCGCGTTTTTATTTAGGATCCTCTTTTTCAAGATTGATATTTTTTAATATGTCTCACCAAAACTGTACTTGGTTACACAATAATCGATTTTTTTCAAACGCTTTGTAGTCGAAGTTTAACATCAAATTACAATTTGAAATGATTTGCAATCACGACTGGCCCAAATCATATGTAAAGTTGTGGGGAGTATTGTGGTGACCAACTCAGTAAGCTGAGGGAAATTCCAATCGCTGCTTAGGTGATGTCCTCGCGACTGAAAGTGATCAAAACAACTTAGCTGAGCATTTTATTCCTGAAAAGCATGCGTACCTGTCAAGCAAGTTTGCGTATTAGACGGGAGCGGCAGGGTTCTTCAATGTCTTCAACCTCCTCCGAATAAAATGGCCTGATTGTAGCGTTGGAGGAAGCCTCGATTGTGAGGGACGCTGGTTTGGATAGTATATTAAATTTAGGTTTCCCACCTTCTAGCCTGAAAAAAAGTATCCGGTGTTTAATGCCAAAGACTATAAGGGGTGGTTTAATAGATGACCTTGAGAAGCAGCCTGGGAATATCTAGAGCCAGTTTCGTGAAATAGGCCATCCTGATTGGTTTATAACAGGTTGTTTTAGAGAAGCCGAGAGAACCAAACTCACTGATGACACAAATGTAAGATGGCATCAATTTGTGTTTTTGTGACCGCGAAATATTTATCCGAAAACCTCGTCACAGCTTAAATGCCCGTCAAACATCTCCCAAAAGCACCGAAGCAGCGAATGACAAAATGTTGATCAACTGCCAAGCAGATCACTTCCGTTTCTGCTTGATTAGGTGCATTTAATGCTTCGAAAATAATGAGCCGACACCAAGCTCTCCGACTTCCATGGTGAGCCTCTCCTATTTCTCTAGTTAACACTCCCTTTCAATAGTACAATGAATTCTATAAACGAGGCGGAATTCGACAGGTAACGATAACTTGTATAGTCTTCTAATGAGGACATGGCATTAGGAACTACCACAAGGCTTTGCAAACAATTCAGGAGAAATTTATCACAAGGCAACCTATGTTAAGTGGATATAGCGTTCCTATTTCCGTGTCCTGATTAGGTGGCATTTTCTTGAAAGCAGACAAGAACTGATTATTATGCCTCAAAATCAACTTATTTACACCCTTAGCATACGTGCTGTGACTAGTATAGTAAAAACATTATCCGGAAAATTAAAACAATTTGCTGGAATCAAAAGGATCTGTTTATTCTAGTAGAAATGAGCACTTCTAACGATTGCGTTTCATAAGAACCTCCCATTCTGTGAGTGTGAAGTGGTTTATTTGCATTTAGAAAGAAGAGCAGGTGTGATTTATCGGTTGTGAGCAATACTGACTACCCGGTCCCTTAGCTTGTAGGGTTTCCTGCAAATTGCTCTCGAAAGAAACAGCAGAGATAGGTAGGTATGCCCCTTCATTAAAATTATTCGGTCTGCCACTCCCGACGGCAAGCCGTTCGAGATGAAAGTGCATTTCAAGGAGGTGTTGATGGTACTTGAGAACAAAGAACGTAAAGTCCAGGCTCTTAGCTTCAAGAGCTCCTTGTGTAAGCTTATTGATTAAGTATCTCAAATCAGGACCTACGCACAGGGATATGAATTTTTCGCACCTTAATTGCAACATTTAGGGTTTTGCGTACGATGCATGACTTTGATCACAGTTGTGTTTACTTTTCGGCCCAGCTTTCCGTCTGCTGAGGAAAATTTCGTTTCGTAGGACAATGAAAACGTTAAGTTAGGCCACATTTGACATTTATCTAATATCCTGTTAATTTCCTATTCTGTTAACACCCACAGGAGGCAGTTTTTAGCGGTACCTCTAAGCACAATTAATTAAAGGCTGAAGGACTTCCATGTTCAGCTGTAAAAGGTTGTGTTTGCGCAAGTTTTACATAGAAAATTGACTGGATAAACATGTTTTGTTTTCTTAAGTAAACAATTTGCGAAATTAAAGAATTGCCAACGTCTGATGCTTTGGTGGGCCATTTACGTTGGAGTGGTGGTCAGGCTGTCAATCTAGCTCAAGCACCATACGACGAAAGGAGTTCATCAGCCTCTTGACGGATGTCTTCGGTTACGATAGCAGACACCAACTGCAAACGAGATATGCCTCTAAAAAACCACAATAGTACCCTATTTTTTAGAGGCCATAATCGGCGTTTCCACCTGCGGTCAGCGAAGCCGAGACTTCAACTCCAAA